>JANIJG010008067.1:0-34850 GCA_024611175.1 Megaceryle torquata | reverse complement strand
CCCCCCGGGGCCCCCCCCACACCCGGTGCCCCCCGTCTGTTCCCCCCCCCCCCCCCTTTCATTTTGATTCTGCCTCTGGGTTTTGGTTTCTAGTATTTGTTTTTCTCCTGAAAAATATCACAAGTGAGGTCCAAGCCTGAAGCCTTTGTAGTAACACTGAGTCTACAATTTAAGAGGCCTAAAACATGTTAAGAGCATTTTCAAGCTCTGTTTTATCTCTTCATTAACAGTGTGCAAATGAAATGTCTTATTACTGTAATTCCCTCATAAATATTCCTCTTGCCAGAGCTGCAGCACCTCTGAAAATGTGACTCAAATGCAGATATCAGTACAAAGTTTAAGTACTCAGATTTTACACTGATGTAGCTGAGAGCAGAAATGTTCCCTAGTTATTCATCCTATTGCTTTCATGAACAGGTCCTGTCTATGCTTAGAAGTGACAACAGTGAGATACAGAGGATTTTTTTTTTCTTCCCAGCTGCAATTATACTGACAACCCCCTCATTTCTCTTTACGTGCTTAATCTAAGCAGAAAAAAAAAGAGTTAAGATCTTAACAAATATGTTTAGTCTCAGAAAGCTTGTTGGTATATTTCTACCAATTAATCTATACCAAGAAAAGTCTTCTTGTATGGAGAAGAGCTAATGTTCATACATACTGAGTAAAGAGAAAATCTCCTTGTTGAAGATCAGCAGCTTGTTAGACTCAGTCTCAAAATATGTGTGAGGGGATTTGCCAGAATAGTTTAACATTAAAAGTTATGAACAATGCATTTTATTGTAATGAAGACAGAATATAAGCAAACACTTCTAAAGAGTCTTTGTATTTACTAGGTGCCTTAGGCAGTTACCTTTATGCAAAGCAAGTTACAGTGGGGTTATCCATTCTAGACAAAAGTGCCTAATGTTTTTTATTTATTTTTTCCCTAAAAGGTGTGTGTATTTCTGTCTCACGTGACAGAACCATCTTCACATCCTCTGACAATTTAGGTCTTCAGAAGATCTTTCAACACTAAAGAAGACGACATGTTAATGCTAGTAGGTTTGGCACAGGATTTCTACTTTCAGGTAGAAAAACTCAATGGATTGCATTAATGTAGCTATTGTAGTTGGAGATACTACAGCATGATATTTTGTTGCTCCTAATATGTAACTGACTTGTTTAGGAACAGCATAACCTAAGAATTAGCTCCTAATCTATGAGACAGTCCTTTCCAGTAAGACATAAATACATTCCTAGTGACGCCAGTTTTATGAAAGAGAGTAAAAAGGAGACTAGAGGGGGAGAATTGAAGCAATAAATAAATTTCTAACTGAGATTCAGCTATAGAAATCTTGGGAACTCGCAGCCTACCAGAACTGTTATTTGCATCCTTGGGTGTTGCTTTGACTTGTGATAGATGTGAAATCAAGGAAAACTTTAAGTATTTACTGAGTGTTTAAATCTTGCACATTGTTCTTAAATTTTGTTTGTTTTGCTTTTTGTTTGTTTGTTTTGTTTTTCTGGTTCCTATCTCAAATGTAAGATGGAGATAACGATGTTTCAGGTTGATTTTTGGGCCTTAAAATCAAGTTTGGTCAGTGGTAGCAGTTGGTCTATATTCTTAGTCCACAAAATAAAGCATGGTGCAGAGATCCATGAACTATGAGTTTATTATGACTGTGAGTTTATTATATAATTTATATAGATGTGGCATCACATTGCTGTTCTTCACCTAACTATTGCTCCTAAGAACTCAGGCTTCTGAGCTGGATACTGAACCTTTAGGGATTAAGCCAGGATGATGAAAAGACAAAAGGATCCAAAACCTCACTTAATGGTATCTTCAGGTAGCCTCTTAACACTACAGTGGAGTTAGAGACAAATTTTCAGGAGTTTTGCTTCAATACCAAAACATGAAAGATGGAAGGAGAATACTTTCTTCATCATCACTTTTAAAATGACCTGACTTGGTACTGGTGGACTTTCAATGTCCAAGGAAGTGTTTAATGTACTAAAACAGCTCACTGTGCCTCTCAGCATTGAATTACACTTATCAGTGAACAGAAGTACTGAAGTCTGTTGCCTATGAGATTCCAGACTGTTAAATCATAAATCCAGTATCAAACCTAACAGAAAATCTTGTTATACATATATAAACCCCCACAAAATTTACAATTTCCATGTCCAAAAAGCTGAATGAAATTCCTTTATATGTGTTTTATTCCTGATCTAAAAGTGAAACTTAGTTTAGGGTAAACATTAATTCACTGGGCTAATTTGTAAGGGGAATGAATTAAAAAAAAAAATCAAACAATTTTATTTTAATAGAGCTCCCTGAACTCTGTTAAGCTGATTAATAATACTACTTCCAGACAGTCTGAAAAGCAGTAACAGTGAAGTTTAAAGTAGAAGAATCTACTTTTAAGTTATAACTAGTTTGTCATCAGAAACTATTTTATTACAGAGAGAATTTGCATTTTGTGTAAAGAAGGTAGACTGGGTAAAAAAAAAGACGTTAAGAAAAAATTAAAATCAAACCCAATCAAAAATATATAAATGGGCAATCGTATTGCAGCTTAGCTATATCATTGTTTTGTTAGGCAAAACAATTGGTTGAGAATTTTACAAAGAATATAAAAGCTATCCTCCATGTCTGGAGTTGATAACATGCTCTGTCTCATGGTACTATTTCACATATTATTTCAATCCTAATCCTGTTTGTAGAGAACTGTGTCTCAAACTTATATTATAAATAAGGTGCATGTGACTTAACAGTGAAGACAGTTAATAATTTGAAAAAAAATTGCAAATAAATATCATCAATTCTCCCATCACCTGAGTCCTTCTGTGAGAACTCTGTGGCTACAAGATACAGGCTAACATTCACAGATGCTATTAAAAATATAATATAGGGGTAAAATTCCATGTAGACTTAAAAGTCCACAGTCTTTCCATTGGTAATCATCAAGATGTATTTCATCAGTCAAGAACAGTTCAGAAGTGGAATAGAGAAACTGAAATTGTCAACTTTCTTCTGCATTTATATGGATGAATTTGAATCTTACAGGGCTGCAGAACAATATGTATCAAATGGATACTTAAAACGGTGTAGTTGAACTTAGTTTGTTTATCTCTGTCATACATTATCATGAAGTGCTCTACAGTTGTCAGGGTTAGAGCAAAATCCAGAATGTAACAGTTTACAATGTTTATTCAAAAAAACACACAATTCTTAAAATATTTGGCTTTACACAATATCGCATGTTATTAGCCAGAATTTCCTCCTGCTTTGGACTGCTTTTTACTTGTTCAGATTTCTTAGACATATTGTCAACTGTTTAAAGCAGAATTCAGATACTTCTGCTCTCAGTAAAGGGAACCTCAATTGGATCTTCTTTCCTTCTTTCCTTCCTTCTTAATGAATCCATCCTTTTTCCTGTCTCCATACCCATACCTTTTACATCTCTGAACAGTCCACAATATATTTATGATGCTTCTAGTGCTCCTTCACTGAGGAATTTCAACAGTTTCTGCAATACCTCTAAGATACTAGTCTTAGGACATGCAAATAAGGTTCTATTTTAACAAAATCCCCTGCATCATGTAGGAGAGAAACAAACTGGATGAAATTCTGTCCTCATTTTTGTCAGTAGTAATTTTACCATTGATTTCAAAAGGTTTGTTCATCTTTGATCTATATTCAACACATTTTTGGGATAAAATGCTACATGCATTTGTGTGAGCCCGTAAATTTGACAGGCATTTCATCTTTAGGCAACTGTAAACAATTCTTTAACACCTTTGCTGTATGTCCCAAGTGGAAGAAAATACACCAAATCAGTTAACACATGTAAAATTATTTTCTCTTTCTTCTTGGTAGACTTTTTTCAGGGTTGACAATTTTCTTCACTATCAATTTACTAGTAAAATCTAGTCATATTTATCCAGTGGCCCCAGACAACTCAAGTGGAGCCTGAGATATCTAAATAAGACATCACGGTTTTTACTGACATCTCAGCCAACATCTTTTGTTTAGCCTTTTTCTGCTAGCTACAAAAGGCAAAAAAAATCCAAATACAACAAGTTCCCACCCCTGTTCTTAGCATGAACTGGTATTTTCTAGATATTTACTCAGAATTACTGAGTATTACTCAGAAGCCAAAGCTAGTTATTGAAGTCTTAGATATTATGTTCTCTGAGCTATACCATCAATCTGTACAAACACAGCTCTGATGGAGTTTATTTTTTGGCTCAGATTTGTGTGTCAGTGGTAAAGAAAAGTTTCACAGTTAAATACACTTGCCATCTGCACTGTACAGTAAATCAGAGATCCCATTGTTCAAAATGTCTCCTGCAAAGATCCCTTTAAAAACCTTTGATGTCATATTTTTAAAACTCTGACTTCTTTTTGATATATCCAGATCCCTTCTCTAATGGCATTTCCAAACGTCCACACTGGTTATCTCTTTCTTACAGATCTAACAAATAAATAATGTTGGACATTAACTGGACTCGAGAGATGTTTTATAATTTAGCATCCCTTTCACTAAAAGACAATGTATATGAATTCCTACTACTTCATCCATCTTTCTCTTCCCCTCGGGTGGCTGGGAAGGACCATCCCATCTTGGCTCTGGACCTCCACTCCTGCTACTGTTGTTGATATTGCTGCTGACTCTCTGCTGTCATGATTGATGTCTTGCTGACAGGCACATAAATCATGTCTGTTCATAATGGTTAATGCTGGTATTTGCATGTATTAGGCATACTTTTTTCTCTAAAACACTTACCACCATGTGTGCTGCATTCATTCTGCAGCCTCAGGGTTTTGGAGGGAGGGGAAGGGAACTTGCCATTTATAGATATTTTTGTTTGGGCAGTGGGGTGAGCAGAGACCATTGTTAAAAACCCATCCAGATAAAAAGGGATGAACTTTGCAGCTGCAGCACAATCCAGTCAGACTACAAGACCCTACAGGATATGTTGTCTGGCCAACAGTGTATCGACAGCTGCAAACAGCCATGCATCTACAGTATCTTCAGTATAGCTGGATTTTGAACCAGTGCAAAAGAAAGATGTTCCTTAACCCCAAAGGCTTTTAATGTTTTACACAGCCTTTTGTGGACACATAACCTTTTATAGATATTTTGAAGAAGGTACAATTCAGATTTCATGCATTTTACCAGCATGTTCTGGTTTTCCCCCTATTGGTCTAAAACAACCAACAAACTGTTATTATTTCATAATATAATTATCAATCATGGATCCTATGTTTCTGTCCTCTCCAAAAGTTTTCTGAAGGGAACAATTTTTCCCAGAATTTGGCAGTCTGGACAGCCTGCAGTTTATACTAATCCTCCTGATAGGAATGAAGTTTTGGCAGCTGATAGAATCACAGAGGTATGTGAAAGTCAAGACTGAAGAAAATCCAGGCTCAAACCTCCAAATCTGCAGAGAGATTGTCGCTTTGGGGATCTCCTGTTCTTCAATAGCCCAGGTCATGGAGGGAGCCTGTGACCCTCTCCATGAAGCTTTAGAAAAGAAAGATAATGACATGAATCCCTTTCTTCTTTGTAGACAGGGCTGTTTTCTTTGCAAAACTAAAACTGGGGAACAGATGTCCACCTGGTATTATCCATATCTGATGATACTCATGAGTTTTTAAAATAATTATTATATTCTTAGCACAGTTGCTGCTCTAGTTTTGGCCCATTCCAACTTGAACTATTCTAAAAGATATTCTGTATAGCTTGCAGCTTACCACAGATCAGATAGCATTTTTACATGATCACATTGCATGATGTAGCTTTTGACTTCCCGTTAGATAATGTTAAGGAATCTGTATATGTTTTTATTCTTCCAGCAGCCACTTGAGTATTAAAAGAAAAATAATAATAATATTGTAAAGCAGTAAAACATTGCAGAATAAATCCCAGTGTAGTCTAAGTGGGCATCTTTCAAATAAACTTTGCATCAGAAGCTGTGATGCAAGTACAGAAGAGGCACATGCATTTTAAAAAATGGAAAATAGTTTTATGGATATTTCCATTCTTTAGAGAGAAATTTTTCTAAGCCATTTTGTAAACACACTCATTGCTATATAGCATTTTTCCATTAAGTAATGGGCTACATTACAGAGAAAAGAAGTCATCAGAAGTCCTTGTGATGAAATAGGTCCATAGCCTCTACCCTTAGGAATTGAACCCAAGCCCTTTGGCATAGCAGATAGCAGTGATTCTTGTAAATGTCAGTGATGATTAATTAAGGGCTTTGCCTGAACATATTTTGAAGCAAAGCTTTCATTTATTTGAGAGGGAAATTCAGAGGGAAATTTTGCTTGAACAAAATGAAATGCTCAGATATTACACAGTTAAAGCTATCACTGAATTTAGAAAATACTAGCTTCTGAAATAATAAAGGGCTATTCTCCAAAGAAATCTTTTCCAGGCCAAAATGACACATGAATCATAATCCAGAGGCCAAGAGTATGGATTTTTGGTCAGACTCATTTAGACTAAATACATTGTTATTTCCCAGAAGTTCTTCAGGTGTGAGACATCAACTCACAGACTTGAAGTCTAAGACCTTTTGGTTTACAAAAGCAACATGTTCAACTGCAAAAAAAAAGAGTCTGTTATCTTGTTACCTTCTGTTCATTTTCAGGGCACTCGCAGACCATCAAAACCATTTTTCTAGGTAGCATGACAGTTTTCATGTTAAGAAACAACTAAGGAACAGGAGAGAATCTGGGGCAGGTGAGATGAAGAAGTGGGAAACTTACAGTATGAGTTCTTAAGCAACAAAGACATTACTGAAAGAAACATCAAGATTGTTTTAAAAAAAAAAGAAATAGAGAAAAGGAATAGGAAAATTGAGAAATATTATTAAATAATCAGTTAAATAGACACATAATCATATGCATCTTAAAAATCATGCAGTTTATTGCAATAGAAAATGTGAACCAAGGAGAAGGTGCCTGTCTTTTTTATTATACAAATTCTGACAGTTTCTTGTCTTACGAGTTTTACAAAGATTCCAAGGAGTAAATTTTCTTTCTGTACTCCTCTGATTGACTGTGGCATGGTAAAGGTTAGACACTGGTCTTCCATAAGGATGAAACTTCCTGGCACATCTTTTCTTTAAATCTAGGGATTTTTTTTTTTTTTTAATGTTTTAAATTTATTTTTATATCCCTGAAAGCATTTGGATACTTGTCCTTACATAAAACATTTCTGTAGAGGTGTGGAATATTTTAAGACACCTCAGAAACATTCTTCCCTGGATTTGCCAATAGCATAAGGATTCAGCAGATGGCAGGATGTGGCCACTTCAAGACAGCCAAGAATCTGGGCCCCCACCTCCTTTCTGAGCATGTGTAACCAAGCTGTCTGTCTGTCAGACAGTGGGAGAGAGACCAGTGTGGGAACTGCATGTACTATTGGAAAGCTTTTTAATGAGTATCACTGTCATAATTAAGAAATTATCTTTATGCATTTAAACAGAGGCCCAACTTATGTGCTGTATAAAATTCTTACTTTGCATCTCTGGAAATCATAGAATATTTCTTTGCATTGGCTAGGAACCCACAACTTAGCACATGCATTATGGTAAGTATGAAAGGATTTTTTTTACGATCTTTTAAGATTAAGAAGTACATGTACATTGCCAACAAGCACACCATCTAATCAATCTTGCATTCCATTATTCTGTTTCATACTATTTTTGATGGGAAAATTCCACTGGGTGGGCTGTCATCCCTTTTATAAATTAAAGAATAAAATAAACAAACAAATAACCCACTTGCAACCCAGATTCATTCTAAGGCTCAGAAGGTTCTCATATATTAAATGACTGCATCCCAAAGTAACATCTATTTTGTATTTGAGTTAAAGTGATTTCAATGAAAATTAATGGCAGTTGTGCACATTTGGGAAAGGAAGGATAGATCCTGAAATGCCTGTTTGTGATGGATTTGGAGGGCTTGCAACATATCTTCCTATCAAGGGAGAAATCAGTGATACAGAATATCTTAGAACCATTTATTTATACTGCGTACAATAGTCACTGAACATAGGTGGTCATAGACTACATTCAGTCAAAATCTTATTTAGAAGTCTTAACCCAAAAGCTACTTTCCAGTCCTCAGGAAATAATTCTTACCAAGAATTGAATCTAATCAAAGAGCATAAGATAGGTTGAACTCTCTGGTTGTTTACAGAAACCTGAATCACCAAAAACTAACAGTACTGCATTCCTTGGAAGTACATGTATTCCTAATAGACTAAGAAAAGGAATGTGTAAGATTATATTTAACATGACCACCTAGTGACTCCTACCATAACAAAAGAAAGTGAATATTTTCAAAGGTGCTTAAAACACTCTGAATTTAGTGGAAATATGTTTTATGTCCCATAAAGGATTAACCACCCAAGTCCACACACAAATATGATTCAAAAAGTGGCCAGCATGTAGCCCCCAGGTGCAGTGCTGTTAGCATTAATATTCTCTATATCCAGAGGTGGGGTTCATCTGACCAAATCCAGTCATCTGCAGGAATCTGTATCTAAGCTCACTTCCAACATTCCCTTTTTCTTCCATAGAGAGAAAGAGTCACTTCTAAGGTGACAGTCATCTCATACTGAAGTAAATGTCTGAACTAGGTCTGATAAGACTTTCCTGGCAATAAAAATATCTGGCAAAGGAGTCTGTCTGAGAAATTGTTCTACATTGCAGAGGGCTATGTTTGGATGACGTGAATCCCACTGCTTGTGTTTTGGTGGTTTTCACACAGAGAACTAACCCAGTTTTGACAGCAATGTGTGGCTTGTCACCTAGTTTGTGCTTGGACTCAAGCAAACTCTAGAAGCAATGTATGTCTTTTCTTAAATCCTTTGGGAGGTACAATGCCAAAGGCCTCTCAGAGAGCACCAGCGTGCTCCAACAAGTAAAGTATCTTAACAAAATGTTGCTATGGCTTCTTTCTATAAAACTCATGGCACCATGTATGCAACTGTGACTGTGTCCCCCTGGAAGAGGGAGGGTTGAGTTCCCTTTCACGCTGTGGGATTCTGGAATGGCATCTCCCACCTTTTCCAGGACCATCCTAACTCTGTTCACAGGAGAAGGAGGAGATCAGGATCTGTCCTTCCTGATGGAATTGTTTTGCCATGCCAAAACAATAAAATATTTATTGAGTCAGAAGGGGAGAGCAGGTGGGACTCTAATATTTGATTGCTGGTGATTAAGGACTTTAGGGCATAGAAGAAAGGAGCATTGAGTCAGCTAGGTTACAGGCAGTTCTCTGAGAACTGTTTTTTCTGCTTGACATGAGATAAATCTTGGATAAGGTGTATGAAATGTGAAAACAAGACAGATATGTCTCACAGGAGGAAAAGTATTTCACCTGAATAAAGGAAATCAGAGGTAATATTGTAGTTTCCCAGCTCATGTTGCTTTTAAGATAATCTGTGGGTTACTTGCTTTTTGTGTAGCATAATGCTACAGAAGGCTGCAGACTCTCAAAGAGTAAAGATGGAGTAAATCAATAACAAATAAGTTTAAAGCAGTGTAGGCATTTAATGGACTCTACATTTATACCACAAGGATGAGATTGCTGTGAACACAGCCCACATAGTTGTGAATTCTTTGCATGTGTCCTTTGAATTTCAAGAGCAGAAAAGTAGAAGTCAAGTTTATTAAAGCTGATAAGGGAGGTGGAAGATTTTACAGGAGTGTGCTTGAGCTTGCTGACCTCTCCCAGACTTCCTTCAGTTAACTTCCCTGGACATCTCTAAATCCCAGAGGCTTTGGAGCTCAATTCTTAGACTGTAGTAAAGTATTTAAGCAAATATGTTAATAGCTTTTCAACTCTTGTTCAAACACATGCATTGCTCTGCAGCAGTTCAAGAGTTAATAAAAGCACACAAAAATAAAATTATTAAATTCTAATTTAAAAAATAATTTAATTTTATCCTCAATGTGTAGAATGAAGACATTTTCAGTAACACTTTAGCTATTTTGCAGCTCATACAATGTAAAAAGAACAGTTTAGGTGGCATATGAATTATGAAAACAATGGATTTCTCTGCTGCTTTGTGCTGAAGGATCTCAGTTCACTTTCTATCAAGAAGGACAATATTGGCAGAAGTGTCCCTTCATGAAGACTTTTATGTTCTCCCTGGACATTTCGCCCTTTCTCTGGAAAAAATAAAAAGGGATCCTGTTCATCTCAAAATTGGGCATCTAGCAATTATAGCATTCAGAATTTATGGTAAATTCATAGTTCTGTTATATTAGTTAGTAATCAGATCAGTAAAACCCTCATGACTTTTACATTGGTTTCAGCAAGCACCGAAATGCTTCACAGCAGTTTCTGGAAGGAGTTTTAAAAGTATGTTACATGGGAATGCAATTGCCTGTGGAATAAGACACAGTATTATGTCTAAGTTTGATTTGCTCTGGAAAGAGGGATAAGTATTACAAAATTCACTTTGGGGACTGCAGTGACTTTTTCCTATTTACCTTCGTGATACTAGTCACTTCCTTAAGATCCTACTGCGTACAGTTAGTGAAGTAAACAGAAGAGATCTACAAATTTGGGAGAAGTAGGTGAAACTCAAAAGTACAAAGGATCATGTGAGTTATTTAAATGCCTTTGCTCTCTACTGGGGGGGTTGGCATCTCATGAGAGCATTCTCATGAGATGTCAGTTTGGATAGAAAGAAATATACAACAAGCTACTTTTGTAATATCTCAAAAATTCTACTTTTGGCTTATTTTTTCCTAGTACTGGAGCTTCAAAAAAGATTATGGTTTGAATTTAAGGCTCTAAGTAAAAGTTCAGAGGTTTCCTTATTTCATCCAATTTGGCTTGATCATCTCTCACTGTTAAATGGGTGTTTATCACTTCATTTTGCACAGGCTGGTGACATTAGTAGTAACTAAAAATTCCTATTTGTTAGTTCTTTCTTACAGAGATATCCACAAACTAAAAGGCAGATGCAACTCTGATGTAGCTTAAATTTTCATTTTGCTGTTTAAAATTAAACCCAGAACTCTAGATTAAAAGAGTCCTCAAGCTTGGGATAAGTATGGTCAGAAGTTCAGACTCAGTTTTACTCACTGTTAAATTGTTGATTTAATTTTTAAGTTTCAACCTAAAAAAGACCAGTGGTTTATTATTTCATGTGAATAAAAGTTGCTGTATTATAATGGCTTAAGTACATGTCATACCTTATTCAGACATATCCCCTAAGTGATTTATATTTGCTCTATAAAGTTTATCCCATACAGATTGTTTATATTCACCTCTGTTAATGTCAGAAAGTTTACCAATAAACAAGGACCTATACTCTCATATAGTTTAAAACAGTCATTTAAAAACAAATTTCCAATTTATAATTCCTCTAACTTTCTCCTGGAACAAGATGGCTAAATTTAGGCAAGTAAAAATCATGCAATGTTTCTGTTTAATTTCCTTGGTAGTAAAGATGAAATTTCTAGACTGAAATGATTTTGTATGACATCTGAACCAACAGCCTGGCTAAGTAGATTCCTCTCCTTCACTTTTGGCTGTCTGCATCAATTCTTTGATGAATTCACTAACAAAGAATGAGACTGATTTTAATCTCCAGTATGCTAATTTTACATGATTATAATTCTACTGGTTTTGGTTACTTTACTTCTAATTTACACCAATGTAAGCTTACCGAGGACTTGAGGATCTCACTCCTTGTTGGTATAAACAGATGTAGCTTTAATGAGAGGATCATGGTCATGTATCTGTAAACAAACAGGGAAATAAAATCTTATTCTGATCATTTCTAATCTCAGAGATACTGTTTACACGATCTATTTAAATAAGTAAGTTTACGTATAATTCCACAAAAAAAATAAATGCACATTCCAGCTCCTTTGCCAGGAGGAGTACACTTAGCAAAAGGAAGGAATGTTGAGGTCCACCTGTAAAATTATTTGTCCCTATAAGCAACAACAGGCATATGTTCTACATCACATTTGGGCCCAGTCTCTGTGGCCCAGAACCAAAGTAAACACATTTTTTCTGATGTAATTGTTGATTCTAGTTGAATTAGTGCAATGCTGTCAGAGCTGTGAGAAACATTTTATTTGGACCAGCTCTCAACCAGAGCTCAGAGAGGTTGCCTACCTGGCAAACCAGCAACAGTAGCTTGTTTTCACAAAGTTCTCCAAGTTTTGTACTCAGAGGAGCATAGAAAAACATTTTAAAGCGTGGGTTGTGGTCCTTCTCCAACTGACACTTGAGTAAAGCAGAAGTAGCTACAACAAAGTCAAATGCAGCCCTCCTCGTATATATGGGATGGGCTTTATGTTCCACTCCCTTGCTATTTTCCACTTTGATGTATTTAGCACTTAGAGAAATGTAATCATATACTGTTTTGGGACATACACCACAGATTTTTTCCTCCTCCCTTCATTTCCCTAGTGCAAGTGCTGGCCACCAGATGAATGTGTAGCAGTAGTAACAATAACTGAAGCTCATTACCTGAATGCTTCACCAAAAATGCCTGCACTGCAGTAACTAGTCCTTTGAAATGATACTTTTAACTGTCCTGATTCACATGTCTAAAAAGGGAGGGAAATTAAGAAAGGCATGTAAAACTTTTCACCCACACAATTGCAAGTGCTTTATAAATGATATAATTTTGAAGGAAAAAAGTGTAAGGCTAAAAAACAAGATTTTATTTTCAGATTTAAAAATTAATCATAAGCCTTTACATGTCCTAAACTCAACAAAGATCTCTGTTTTGACTTTGGGAGTTTCAGGTTATCACTAAGTTTAGGAGGGATGAAAAACATGCCTTTGTAGATAAGTATATTAAGCAATAAATAAGCCACAGGTAAGCAGCTGAAGTTGGGAGACATGGGAGTAAACACCCAAGAAAAAATGGTGTCTGACTAAAGTTATTTGCAAAATTGAGGTGCTATTTTGTACATATTTTCTGGTATGAAAGGGATTGAACATTTGATTTATTTAATATTTTTGTGGGTTTTAAATATGAAAGATCCAACTTTTTATTTTTAAATTGTATCTTTTCTTAAAAAAAAAAATATCCTTTGTAAGGGACAATCAAAAGTCAAATAAAAGTTTTTCACATAAACTTTTTCTTACCACAAAAATTTTCACTTTGTGTTATTCTAATAAGAATTATTGCTATTCACCTCTTCCCCATTATACATAAAGATCTATTGATGACTTGTTTATTACCCATACATCTGAAGTTATCATGAGAACATTTGGGTTATTTCTTAGCAGCAATGGAAGGGAAGAACAGGGAAGAAAGAGAAACAGAAAGTAGAAAAGGAGGTGACAGAGAATAAGGGAATAGTTTTAACTCTAGGCACTGGTAATGTGCTTTTGCTATGCTTTAACAATAACCAAGAAAAGTGAAAGAACAAGAGCATTTAGTCACAGGTTTTCATTGTTAGGAACAATGTGAATGCCTGAAGACAGCTTAACATTTTGTCACAGAACATCTAATTGAACTCATTCACTGACATTGTGTGCACACATGCAAAGGAACTGATGTAGCATATCTCTACCCAGTATTCTCAAGCAATTTGCAGAAAGTCATCCAATTACTTAAGATATAAATGGTATTTCTTCATTCTTTTTGTTTGCACATATACAAATAAGTAATGCTGAAAGCTATCTTTCTTCTGTTTCCTATAGTGTTGCACAGGTGGTTCATTCATTGAAAACACCTTCTGCTGTTCCAGATAGATTATCGTACAAACAAACAATGGAAACCTCTGCCCTGGCAGCTGAAAAGAAAGATCCCAGCCATTGTAAGGTTTCTACAGCTTTACTCACGCTCCTCAATCAAATCCTTCTGTGAATCAAAAAGAATTAGCCATAAGCCATTTTAAACAAAAGATGTACATCTGGAAAGAGATTACCTAAATGCAAATGTACAACAGAAATCTGGGAGTCACAAAATTATAATCTCCCTGCATTCTTAAACGTCTTAAGCCAAAATGTTTTGCTTGCATTGTAAGTTTTCTTTTGGGGTCTCTTCCATCTATATTCTTTTGTGAAATGAACTCATTTAGCACTGAGAGGAAATTTGGTTCTAGATGCTTAGCTGGATTGAGCAACCTGTTAATTCCTATAAAGTGAGCCATGCTGATATTCTCTAGTGTAGATGTGGCATTAGCTGGTATCAAATCAGTCCCTGTATTTGAAATTTCTCTTTTAAAAATAGCCTTCATTTCTTGTTTTTCACTCAGCCAATAAAGGCTGTTTATGTACAAGACATAAGGAGGCTATGAGGACAATTAAGGGACTGGAACATCTCTCTTGTGAGGAGAGGCCGAGAGACCTGGGGGTGTTTAGCCTGGAGAAGACTGAGAGGGGATCTTAATGTTTGCAAATATCTGAACAGTGGGTGTCAGGTAGAAGGGGCCAGTCTCTTTTCAGTGGTACCCTATGATAGGATGAGGGGCAATAGTCACAAACACAGGAAGTTCCAGTTCAACATAAGGAAAAACTTCTTTACTTTGAGGCTGGTAAAGCCTGGAACAGGCTGCCCAGAGAGATTGTGGAGTCTCCTTCTCTGGAGACTTTCAAAACCTGCCTCGATCTGTTCCAGTGTGGCCTGCCCTGGGTGATCCTGCTTTGGTAGGGGGATTGGACTCAATGATCTCTGGAGGTCCCTTCCAACCCCTACCATTCTATGATTCTATAAGGTTTTCAGGATTAGTATTAATATGGTTTCTTTAGGGTATTAGTGGCAGAATCCAGTGTATTTAATGCCTATCAGGCATCTAAAAGTAGTAGACACCTATTCTAACTAAAAGTCTCCCATAGACACTGAAAATTTTACTGCTTATGCAAAGCCAGAGATGGCTGCTGCTGGGATGCAATGCTTAACAGTGATCAGTAGAGTGATCCAGGACAGTACAATCTAAATTTTGCCTGACTTCTCCACAATTTACGTATCTTTCATACATGAAGTTCAAGCATGTACTGTGAAAGCAGATATCTATGTAAAGGTGGGGAGGCCTTATTAATGTTGCTGAAGGAAAAGATGTGGTGCAAAATCAACTAATCACTAGAGAAAAACTTTATTTGGGATCTGTTCCTAATTAGTCACTGGAGAATGTAGAATTCTCTCCTCTGAGCACTGTAAGATACCAATGTTAGGGTTTTTTTAATCACTTTAGAATAGTCACAGCATCTCTCTCCCATGTAGATTCTCTAACATCCACTAAGAGTGAACTCATGCTGAAACATTCATATCTTTCACCTAAAATGTCATCCAACCATGAAACACAACTCTGTAAGAAAAGAGGCTTACATTATTTTTTTTTTGACACTGAAGAAATGATCATCTCTTAAGTAATTCAACAACTGTTCTAATTATAAAGAAAAAAAAGAATTTTTTTTTTTTTCCAGTAGAAAATAATTCACTGGAATGGTGGAGTGAAATTTAAAAACAAACAAAAACAGAATTGTAAACAAGAAAATTTGTAAATGGAGAGATTGTCTTCTATGGAGGCAATAAACACACTAGTGGAAAAGTACTGCTGGGACTGACATACTCAGCATTGGTAACAAATGTTTTCTTAGTCAAAATGGAAATATTTCAACCTCTGCTACATGGAGTTTACCAACCATAATATAGTCTGTATTCATGTGAAGGGAGTAATGTAGAATGCCCCCCACAAAGTATATATTGCAATCATCCATAAATGTAGAAAGAGTTGGAAGGGCAGTAGTAGCTCTTCATACACCTTAGACATCTCAGGGATTTTCTTCCATGATTGCTACTCCTTTCCTCCGACTCAACTGGTTGAATGATGAGAAGAAGCCCATGAGAAGACACACCTTTGAATTTAAATAAATAAATAAATAAATAGCCTAGGAAGACACACATGATGAGTGTTAAGATAGGTGAAAAACTTTTGGAATAAATACTGTGAATAAAAATGTTTGTAAATGATAAACATTTAGTATGATGAGCTCTTGCTAAAATGGGCAAGAGAAAAGAATCTGATTTTCTTTGCATTTTATTGAGAAGGGCAGACAGAAGTAATTCTACATGTTGTAGAATATAGGTAAAAGACAGGGCTGGAGTAGCACCAATGTCAGAGCTCAGACTGGGAATCAGCTGGTGTCTTCAATTTTCCACAAGCCAGCTGTACAAATTTTACAGGAGTGTAAAATGAGCTTCATTGCAGTAGAAGTGACTCAAAGCCAAAAGAATGAAATTAAGATTTTGTCATCTCATTCTTCCTCAAGGTTTCAAAGAATCTTTGAAAAGAGTTGGAAGGTGTTCAAGACAGAGTGTGCAGTAACACCTACCTCCACATATGTGCTGTAGTCCATGCAGCTCTGCTTAAGCTGCCACAGGATCATCAAGGAGGTGTGTTTGCATAAAGAGGGAAAAACAAACAAACCACTGCTTGTGCAATAAAATAGAGTTCCCCCTCTTTGGGGACATTCTGACATGGTTTTCTTAACTGTCAGCTAGCCTGCTCCCAAATTTGAGAGAGCCAGGCCTCCTAATGGAAGTGTCTGAGTTCCCAGTAGAGTCTGTGGTAAGGATGGTTGCATTTGAGAGCCTCTAAAAGGAGGTCCTGTCTGTGTGACTTACATGCCCATCGAAGACATAAGACATTAACCTAGGAACTCCATTTTAGTAGGCCCAAAACATTTAGACACAAGTTCAGGACTTATTTTAAGTGAAGTGGATGAGCTTACACATTTATCAGAGACCTGTACTTTGCAACTCTCTTCACATATTTTGTCCAAGTTGCTTGAATTTTTATTACTCATTCACAGTCAGAGCACTGAAATCTTCAAAGACCCAACTGGATTTATTTAGGCAATGCATCAAATAATCCAGTGATTGGTTTTGGTTTTAGTGTTTGATTCTATAAAAAAATCTTATGGATAAACATGATTACTGTTATGACTTCTTGGATTAATTAAAGGGGATTAGTTTCTTTTCCACAGTATTTCTTGATTTTGTAGCAAGTATCAAGACTTGGTCCCCTGGACACATCTCCTTTCTTTTATGTATGTGAGACATCTTATAATACAACTGAATGCACATATAAATTGTTTTTAAATGTGTTCAATAACTTGAATTTTATTATGTGTATACTAAGTGCTCTTAAGAAACTGCTTTTGTGGTTGTGTTTCTGTGATTGTTTTCCTCTCATATTTATATTCCACATACAGATCTTGCTTAATGGAGAGAGAAAAATTCAAAGATGTAAAGATTCTGGCCTGTCCTTGCTACTCATTTTGGAGCTATATCAGGCATACACTGAACAGCCTTGTTTCAAGCCATGAACTTACGATTTTATGAAATCCAACTCTTACTATTGCTATCATATAATCCTTATTCCCTTTATCACTTGATTTTTCTGCAAAGTCAGCTCTTTTATTTCCTGTAGGGTGACATGGATGTACATGTCCACTTCCATCTGTTGTACACTGTGGCAAACATCAAGTGATCAGATAAGCAGTTACTGAATGCAAGGAGCCCCTGCTGACATCGGTGGCTGAATGCTTTTCCTTGGCAGTGGGTGCACGAACTAGTCTCAGGATAAGAATGTGTTTGGTCTTCTCATCTGCTTCTTGACAGCTGACTGTGAATGTGGTTTTGAGGTTCTTCTTTCACAGAGAATAACAGATAGGGGCTGAAAGGCACCTCTGGAGATCACCTAGTCTAAGCCCCCAGCCAGAACGGGTTCACCTAGAGCAGGTTGAAGACGAACATATCCAGGCAGGTTTTGAATGTCTCCAGAGAAGGAGACTCCACCACCTCTCTGGGCAGCCCATTCCAGTGCTCTGCCTCCTTTAAAGTAAAGAATTTCCTCCTCATGTTTAGATGTTTCTTTTCATGTTTCCATGTTAAAGAGTGAACTGTGCAGACATTTGCAATTCTTTTTCTGAATCCAGAGTAAACATAAGCTGCTACTAATTTATCATGGTCTTGTCCATGAAATGAATGCATTTCCATCAGCTATTCCTTTTGCTAGTTTAGAGGTAAAGCACTATTTTCTTGCAGAATAAACAGTGTAAGAAAGGGTACAAAACCACAGCAGAGGCAGATTCAGCAGCCAACCAGCTTCATTCGTTTATGTTCATTATAGAAATAGAATTTAGTGTAATTAAGTCTATTCCCAATTCTGTCATGTTAATGGAGAAAAACAGTCTGGAAACCCTCATCGGGGCAGGCAGGCGGGGAGGAGAGAGGTGGTCGATATCACCAGATGGCGCTGGTAGATACAGCGTGCCAGAGTTGCTCATGCTGTGAACAGTGCTCTGCTCTCCCTTGCCTCTGGATGAAAGCTGTTGTTTGAAAAGTTGTTAGAGGAAACATCAAAGTTACTTCCTTGCTGCAATTTCCCCTGAAAAGCTCTTCTGAGAGGCATTGTTTCCTGGGCAGTTGGGTTTGGGTGGAGCATGAGAGCATGTTTTGCTTTGGTGTTCAGCATACTGCTGATGGTAAAGGCCTGGGTGGGAAACCTGCCACCCACCTCTGCCATCAAAAGCACCCAACTAATCAGCAGTAAGCAGCAGATCTTGGGGTCTGAGCCTTGGACCTGCCTGCTTGAACATGCCTGTCTTGACTGTCTTGCTGGTCCACTTACCTAAGAATTAAATATAAGCATTTCAAAATATTGTCTCTCTTGTGTTTGAATAAATTCTGATTACCTTTATTGCTGGACTGTATTGTATTGTATAGTATAGTATTGTATTGTATAAGGCGTTGTGCATTAACATTTTTAGTTGGTGGTATCCCCAAACACCTTGCAGCCAGATAATTATGTGGAAAACTCCTACTTTTGTGCATTGAAATTGCTCAATTTCAGAACTTAAAAAAAAAAAAAAAAAAAAGGGAAAAAACCAAACCAAAATACCATTAGTAACTGAAGAGAGGCCAACAGATTTGTGCATATTTTTTGAGGCCAAAATGTAATAATACTGTTTATTTCTTTGAAAGTGTTTGGAAATGTAGGGACTATCACTAGAGTTGAGATGACTTGCCCTCATATATGAGTAACTGAGTATGTTTTTCATGTTCAGTTTCAATTAAAATTTTAGTTTTTATTAATTTCTTTTTTTTCAAAATGTCATCATTTGAGGAAAGGTCGAAGAGAGTTTTGAAAGCATCCTCTTTTTCTTCCTTTGAGAAAACGGACAACATTCATTTATTTTTAACCTTTGGGAGCAAATTTTTATTTGTTTTGGCTAGCTGTAGCAGTTAACTATAACAGAATTCTGCCAGAACTTTAAAATGAAGATATTTCCCTTCTTTCATTTCAATTCCCTAAGAGTTTGTGTGTTCTTTTCTGATCACAGTTGGTTGGGGAATCTGACTTGTGGTTCAGTATTAGTGCACTGAGAAAAAGTGCTACCTCTTATCTTATTAAAATCACTCCCTGCTGCCTCAAGGGATCCTTATATGTCTCTGATTCTTATTTGACCCAGCTTGATCCTGTTTAGCTTATAAAATTTGATAGAATCACAGCTTAAAGGGCTATTGTAGATATAATGTCTGGTATTAACTCCTTGATGAACTCAGAGATGTTCCTGTGTACACAGATACACACATACCCATCTGTGGCTTCATCTGGTAAGGTGCAGAGCGATGTGGCTCTGCTCCAGCAAAGCACTTAACCAACAGCTCAGCATGGAGCCACTGGGCTCAAGCCAAGAGGGAGGTAATGTGACATGGCCTGCACTGTGAATTACAGAATCACAGAATGGTTTGGGTTGAAAGGGAACTTTCAGCGTCATCTAGTCCAACCCCCCTGCAGGGAGCAGGGACATCTGCAACCAGAGCAGGCAATGGCATTCTGAATTGCATTCAGATTTATGGCTAGAGTTGGTCTGAAAATGAGGACAGGTAATCCAAATATATTATTTATTTTACATTGAAAGGGATATTCACAAAGGTTAGTTTAGCCTAACAGAGTCACTCCCAAAGGCCTCCTGAGGAAGCCCACCTTGCTTCTCTCCCTGTAGAGGATGTGTCTAGAGTGATTAATCTTGTGACAATAAAGTGAAGCTTTATGAATACTCTCCAAAATATCATGCACGTCATATTTTCCTGACCTGCTGCAGTACTTCAACTCTGGGTAATGTTTCTGAAATGTTCAAAAATATTTCAACATTTTGGAAAGTGTTACCTCTTTGCTTAGTCCTCAGATGGATGATGTAGTATCTGGAACTGTGTATAGAGCTGAACTTTGCTTTCAATGTTCGTGTTAAAGATAGCTTTATCCTTGCAAGTTTTCAACTGCTCCTTCAGTTTGCTGACTGAGGTGTGTCACTGACATGTCTACATATCATATGATGTTGATTCTTTCAGTGACAACTGGCAAAAGTGATGCAGTTTTCCAAGTTGTTACAGTAGCTTTATGAATTTCAGCAGCTTTTACCTCAGCCAAGCACGATGACAAAGCTTGTGTTGAACAATCAAAGACTAAGATATTAACATGGACAGTGAGTGTACAGCAGATGTGTAATCTGGATAATAAAACAGATTACAGTTACAATGATATACACGACCCTATGATATTATGTAGTGTAAATCCAGGCAAGAGTGTATCATAGCATCTCCTTTTAGGTTCTCTTTGCATTCTTGATTTTAAGGCTATTTTCTTTAAAGTGTATTTAACTTTGTTCTGTGTGAAGAATTAAACTGGGAATTAATCCTTTGGGGCACTGGCACTCATAATTCTATGGTATGAAGAGTAAAAAAGGAGAGGACGGCATCTCAGTGAATAGGGATAATGATTGGTAGCAACTAGTAGTTTAGATGAGATACATCAATGTGCTACAGTAAATGAAGTGTTTCAAAGTACAAGGATAAGTTTAGGACATTGTAAGCACATCCCAGCTCTGTGCATGGATTTTGATAATTTGTTGTGGTTGTTGCTGGTTCTTTTCAAGATAGATTTTCAGTACTCTATCTGCTTAGTTCCTTCAGCATATAATGTGTATTCCTTCCATCTCTGGAACTGGTTATTGCTCTAAATAACTAATAATTTTATTTTGCAATCCTTGACCTTTACTGCATGATTATATGATGTTTTTTTGTCCCATCTAACTTAATCTCATTTTAGTAAATTCAGACAGTAGCTTTATATGTGCTTCCTTCTGCCTGAGTGCAATTCTAAGCAAAGGAAAAAAACCACAGGCAAAGTACTGATTTTAATTTTCTGTGTAAAATATTAAACTACTGCCTTTTGTCTGCTGAAATATGAAAATTGTATCTTATTTTGGTCTTCATCTTACAACTGATACACAAGTCTTAAAAAGAGAAATGATATACAAACAAACAACCCAAACCAACCTAACACTGACAACAAATTGTTGTCCTTTTTTTTTTTTTCCTGTATATTTTTCCAATGCATGATAATAGCATTTAATTTTCTGTCAGAAAAGACAGAGCTTGGAGAAGCATCTGTGCAGTTTGAACTGCACAGCTGTGGAAGTTACTCTCTACCTAGAGGGAATGTTTTGATTGACCATCACAGAAAGAGAACTGTTTCCTAGGGGAAAGGAGTCCAATGGTATAAAGTTCACGTCCTCCAGTAAATCTGCTGATTCACACATGCCAAAAAAAAAAAATCTGCAAATTAAGGTCCTTGAAACACCTTTTGTGAATGATCATTTCACATGATGGTGTTGAAGACTGATAGTGATAAAGTAGGTCTATTTTCCAGCTCACCTCTGTCATTGTCTTCTCTAGTACATCATCAGTATAGGGTAGGTGATTCCTTTTTTGATCCATAGTCAAGACCTGAATTTTAAGCCTCCAAAAGGTTTTGTTTCTGTTTAAGAAGAGGCTAAGCTGAAAACACATGCCGAAGCTGTACAGGCTCTGAGTAACTCCTGAAGATTGCTAGGACCAGTGAGAATTAAAAAATCAGACCTACTTCCCAGCTTCAAGCTTCCTCTCCCAGGCATGCAGCAAATGTGTTATTCACTCCACGGCCCTTTGCACAATGGGTTGATCTTACCCTCAAACAAATCATCCCAGCATTAGAGCAACATGTGGAGCATTTTGAACCCTCCTCTGTCCAAAAAAGTCATGTCATTTTTAGGCAGTATAGGACCCCCAGTGGAACTGACCTTCCTTTTCTTGAAATAAGTATCAAGACTCATTAAATTCTGTGGAAAGGGGACTGAGCATTGAGCATGCCTCAGAAAACAGAAAATAAAGAAGGCAAGTTCTATGGATCATATAGAGTTCATAATATAGGCATTACTCATGCAAATGAGTTAGCCTATTTTAAATGCATATTCATTGGAATACATGTGGCAATAATTTGGAGTTTCTCTGCAAATGTTGTTTCTGTATGCGCAGAGAAGTTGTTGACGTTGCAGTGACACAGTGCAATGAATAGTAATGCCTACAGTGGGAGATTAGTAGAGGGTACTGTAGGCAAAGTACTTTGCACCAAATCCATTATTTTGGAGAGGATCCTGGTATAGTAGATTATGATATTTAGCTTTCACTCTGTGTGTTTTCCAATTTCCATCAGATCATGAAGAAAATCATTTATGAGTATTCTAGCTGCACTGGCTTGGGAGAGAGTTTACTGCACATTTTTTTGGAAGGCAAAGTACAAGTTTTTTGAGTGCATGGGAAAAAAAATTTCTAACTTTTTCAGTACAGCTTTAAGATTAAAGCACTTAAGATTGACTTCAAAGACTTCAGTTCTCCCAGCTTTGCTCATGGACAAATACAGGTCTTGGTGATCCTCCCATCCTACTCTGTAAAAAAAGGACATGAGAATCTGGTCTCTCTTTTGTAAAACAAAACAAAACAAATGTCTGCAAAATGCTACATAAAAGCCCTAGAAGATCTTGAGGAAGAAACAGCCAATGCTAGAAGCTGATACACTGTAATGGGTGTAGGCAGATATATATAATTGTGAAGTTAAAACTGTACCTGCTTTCTGTATGACATACACTGAGGGAAGAGGTTGATCCTTCCACTTGTAAATCCATGCCTCACCATCCCAATGTACTAGTCATGTGTGAACTTTAATAATAGATTTGTCAGGTAATCAGTCCAAATATCTTCCCCTTGATAGAAGATATACAGGAGACTGTGCAAAACTATAACACTGACAGGAGCTGCTAAAGCAAAAAAATAAAATAAAAATAAAATTTTTTCTTTGTTTTGAACATTCCAAAATACTGTTCATTCAAAGGTTATCGAGCAGAACCAAACTTAAGGCAAAACAGACTCATTCCTATATTTCTATACCACTATATGTGCTCTCTACAAATCAGGCTGTGTAATGATGGGACTGACCTCTAAGTGTGGGAGTGCAAATAGGTATAACTGATCACCGTCTTTCTGTGAGAGAAACCTTCTCCTGGAAACAGACAAGCCAGGCAGTGTGCATTTTAATTAAAATCACATCCTGGGCATTTAACTTTTCAAAAATTATTAGTAAGACAGAGGTTACCTTTTCTTGTGACTACTATTATTACTGTCAGACTGCCTGCTTCAAGTGGGGGGCTGAAGGTTACATATGGGATAGGGGAATGTAAAGTTAGTTGGAAGGGGTTAGTACACGGGGCCATAGCCTTGGAATGCTCTTTGTTGGCTAGAGGTCTCTTGCTGTCTTGTCTACAGCTGTGCAAAAGACCCCTTAGGACATTATGTATAGCCCTCAGCAGTGACTGCACTGCTATAAACTGCAGGTGACTCTGGTCAAATCCAATTTCTCTTCCTGAATGGAGCACATGCTATCTCTGCTGTATATTCCTTGCCAAGGTAAACAGGAATAACAACTTTATGGATTATTACAGAGAATTTCTTTAAAATTTATGCTTAGTATTGTTGTATTTCTTTAAATAGTTTTACACTGTTTGTATTCCTGTACTTGCAATTGAAGCTAATGCAGCATGATGGAGTAAGATGACATTTGGGTGTATATAGTCTTAGAGATGAAATGATGAGCTGTTTAGCTTGGTAAAGGACAACACTTGTATTTCGTGTAGCAGACCTAGGACTCACAAAGAGGCTTTCTAGGAATGTCTTATTTTTTTTAACTATTCACATGGACATTCCTATGATTGACTGTTGTGCATTTTACAAATAAAGCTGTTCCACAAAAAATGAAATGACCTACCCAATGTTTTACAAAAACTTGTGGTGCAGTCAGCAGTTGACTCATACGCCTAAATTTCTTTTCCATTCTACTGTATTATTCTTTGGGACCTAACTAACACTTGTGACTTGATGTCTTTTCTAGAAACATGTTTTGTTTCAGCTCCAAGGAGCACAACCACTTTTAAAACGGAGGAGAAAAAAAGCACATCTTTGGGGAAAAGTATAAAAAATGCACGAGAAAAACAAATTATTTCATAGTTTAAAATACCACTTTGAAGTGCATTTTGGTGATTATCAGATAAATCCCTAAGAACAGAACTGGAATGACACTATATATGTGCTTGAAGCAGTTCTTTAATGGATCTTTTGGAACTTGCTAAGTTGCCATGAGAAGCCTGTCTTTATCATGCTGTACTGTAAATATTTTAGTACTGAAATTGGCTTTTAATAAAATTAACTACAAGTTCTAAATGTTTAATGGACTCCATGGCAGTAAAATTAAGAAGAATGTCATTTTGTCTCTTTAATGTGCCCCCAAACATTCTTGCAATGAATTAGAACGTTGATTGTTATTTTTCAGCTCTGGGCTTGGCAGGTGTGTAACGCGACTCCTGATAGCAGGACAGCAGATTACGTTCTCCTATAAAACCATTTCTAAGAGACTTGGCACAAAAACTGTTATTGCATGTCTGCAGGTGTTTAGTAATTGGATTAATGCAGAGCAGAAGGAATGTCTGACACCCCAGCACTAAGAAACGCTGAGGAAAGACACATTCATTTTTGAGAGTAACCTGGAATGCATGATGACAGCCTGTTCACACACATAGAGCCAGATCTAAGCCTGTAAGTTTAAAATTAACTGCTGTGAGCAATCACCTTCCAGAGAAAAGTTTATCCAAACCTAAATACAATAACAGGAGCTCTGTAAGTAAGGAGGTAGGGAGCTTTGGGCTGTGTTTTGATCCTATTCCAAAAGCAACTCGCATAACCTTAGAAAAAGTCCTTGTATCATGCATATCAGGGATCCCTAAAATCCTAGGTGTCTAATAAAAATGTCCTTGATAAACATATAGACCCTCAAAATTCTGTAAAGGTATAAATAATATAATATAATCTCACGTCAAGGGTTTTTAGGATAAATTGTTCTTTTAAATATCTTGATTATGAATTAGAAAGGTTTTGTAATGGCCAGGGACCAAAGACATAAATCTTTCTATACTGATGAAAATATTAAACTAAGTAGTCCATTTGAACTAGTAAACACCAAAAAAAATATAAATAAACAAATAAATGAAAAATAAAAGTGTCTCAGCTTAGGCTCTGTCATAGCTCAGAAAAACACTTGCATGTAATCTTTGGATTCACTAAGTTTCAATGCACAGCTGACAGGTTGTCCTTGAAAAGTCACTTGAGAATGGGCACTGTTTGAGAAAGCATCTTTTGCACATATGGATTACAGATTAATTGCAGAGGGATTTAGAGATAAAAGCAATTCTTTGTGCTTTTATTATCTTGTGCTGAGAAAACAGGACCCCTAAGAAACAGTTCTCTGCATCTAGACCAGTGCCCTGTAACCAGACTGTTGGCTAATTAGAAGTGTCACCAAATTTAGATAATGTTCATGACTCACACTTGGAGTTTCTTCCAGACCATGAAGATGTCTCAGGTGAGGATCTAAGTCCTTTTGGCTCTTTGCCCCATCTCTCTAACCTTTATGAACAAAGATGAGGAGTGGGTCTGGTTCCACATAATTTTCTTATATTGGTTGGTTAGAACTACAATTTACACAAATAAGCAGCGGATTAATTTCAGGGTGAAATAAAATTTGCAGTTCTTTATATTAACCATATGAATTTACTAACTAATATGAATCCTAAGGGAGGAGAATATATTCTTAAGACTAAAATAGATAGAACGTTTTCATTACACTACATTGCTTACAGAAAATATGTTTGCCTGAATTTAATAAAAATATTGCTGTATTTTGGAAATAAGTTTTATGTTTAAGATTTCTTAATCTTTAACATTTCACCAGAATCTCAAAAGCTTTGTCCTATGCAATGAACATTTCACTGTGTATCGGGAGTTAAATGGCTATGGAGCAAATGGCAGCCTCATGGATGTCATTGAGAACTCCACATTGACTTCCTGATGCAACAGTCACAGGTCACTCCCACTGCACTTAAAGCTGTCAAACAACTTCCGTTATAGCTTTGTCTTTTACATGCACACAGCTTTCTTCAGGTTTGATCTCTATTCAAAGGCTTATTGTTATGGACATGGACAATAGAGGATTGACTGCATATATAATAGGGCTCATATTGCACAGGTAAATACATGTGTGCAACATACTGCTTTAAAAGTTTTTTAGGATGAATGGTTCAGCTTCTCTGAAGGTCAGGGAATCTTGCATCACCAATCCCTTCACAGAGTTAGCTCTGCCTCAGTTTAGATCCTCTGTGTACTGCATGAATTGGGCCCTAGCACAAAGGGTCCATTTCATGTGTTGTGGGGAATTCTTAGTTTTAATTTTTCAGCTTTCAGATGTTTGACTTTGGAGATTTAACACTCCTTGTTCACAAGCTTTTATGAATTTAACGTCTTTTTTTTTTCCAATTTTTTTTTGTTTTGTTTGTTTTGTTGTTTTGGTTTTCTTTTTTTTTTTTTTTTTTTTTTTCAGAGCAGGAAAAATAAAAAAATAAAAATCCGTGGTGAATACACAAACTTGAGCACTGCAATCCTGTGGCACAAAACTGCTGTGCTGAATGATGATGCTGACCATATAGGCTGACAGCAGGCTGTTTTAACAGGAAAATTAATATTACTTAAATTAATTAGGGAATAATAAAAGCAACCAGTTTGGCATCTAACCATCCCTTACCTCAGAAAGGTGATGGTGTTTACATCTAACCTTTTCCAAATTTACATCTCAAAATTGTATTAGTCCCTGTAAGACAACTTGAAACCCAGAGTTCCCTGCAGGTGAAGGAATGGCTGTGTACTAAGAAAGCATCCCAACAGTGGGAACTAAAAGGAAACAAAAGGATAAGTTTGCAGATGTTTGCCCTGTTTGTACACTTGCTATGAATTCACTCACTCTAATGTTGAACACAGGAAAATAAGTTATCTGGACCTTTGATCAGACTCAATACACACTGTTAGTCTGAAAGTTATAGTATTCAGACAAAATCAGTTGCCTCAGCTCCCTTTATTGTCAGTGAGTGATTTATGCCACTGTTCTTGAACACTTGGCTTAGGAGTTGCCTTTTAGAGGTACCTGTACTTCTCCACTGACTATAAGGGGACTTTGTATAAGTCTTGTCTTCCTTAGACTAGAATCATACTTTCAGACTGTTGCATTAACTGATCTGAATGACATTCCATCCCACACTATCAGGAAGGGTTCATTATGCATTGTAGCAATGAAACAATATTTTCTTTGCCAAACGAAATGCAACTATCCCATAAAAATTCTATACTACTGAAAAAAATGCTGTCACAGTTATGTTAGGTAAGGCTCACATCACTTCACACAAGTATGCAAGAAAATTCTTCATCCTCATGAGCAGATCTTGATGTTTTTATTCTATGTGAATAGAAGTGTTGTCCATCTGTAGTCTTACTGATTTCAAGGATCATCCTCTGGGAGAAGACTGTGTTTCAGTGTAGCAGGGCGGATTCACCTACTCTGTTTCTATGTTTACAGACAGTATGACTCAAGAAAACCAGCATTCCATTACCAAAGAAGTTTGTTAATTCTTCTTTTACATTAATATTAGTATTAAATAAGAAATAGCTCACTAGAAGACCCTAGTAATGCAGCAGACAGCTTTAACCATTGTTCAATACTATATATAGGGGTTTTTTTCATGTTGTACTCAGGAAGGCTGATTACAAATTATGAGGTATTAAAAAGCAATTTTTTTCTGCAAGTGGAAGAAGAAATACAGACCTCAGCATAGATGTCAAGATTATTTTTTAACTGTATAGATGTTTTTAGGAAGAAATATGGGCAAAAGGGATTGTCTGCTTGAAGTATTAAGTGTCGTACCCTGTATTTTTAAAGCATCATTAACTGTGCTACAGAATACACCTTTGTATTTTTTTAAAGAAGTTTGAAATTCCTGTCATGTCATAGTTTGCTTTAGTTTCTTTCTTTTATTTTGTATTTTAAAAAATGCAGAAAAATCAAGAGACATGCCAACTAGAGGTAGAGATGTGTTCAGACCTGTAACCTTACAGGTTCAGGAAGTCTTCAAAGTTGAAACTGGTAGGATTGAGTTACATTTCATCAGTGAGAATAAATTTATGCCTGTAAGCCATAACCTTTGGTCAGCTCCTGTTTCTTCCTATTGGCTAAGAGATATACTTGTGTTATTCATCTGTCATGCAGTCATACTGAATAAAATTCTCTTTCTTTTGTTTTTCATTTGGTTTACTGGCTATTTAACATCTTCAACAAAGATGGGATCTATTCAAATTGTCTGTGTGCCTTTTTATACAAGACAAATCAATTTTTTTTAAAAATTATATCCACTGTGCTAATTTAAAGGATGGTGATTGGTGGGCCTGCTGTAAAAACTGGAAAGAATAGCTGTTATTCACGTAACAAAAGAATTGAGAAAACTTTGTTATTATTGACACTATATTTGTGTAGCCACAGTGCAGAACTCTGGGGCTATGTATATACCAGTGAATAAAATGGACCAGGGCTCCCCTCTGGCTCTGTGGCCTATTCATGTGAGTGAGCTCATGATCAGCCAGTTGAACTTCTTTACTTCTGAAACTGTGTGGCTGCCTCCAAACAGGCTGTTGTTTTGGGGGTTAGCTAGACCTGAAAACTGTGTCCAGACATTTATCTGGAAGAGTATTACTTTGGATCAAAATGGTGCCAAGAGGTGTGATAGTAATTTAACATCATGACCTGGCCCTGTTTATTATGCTAATATAGAAGTACTAAAAAATGCCAGGTGGTGTACAGAGCCAGAAACCAGTGCTGTGGCAGTCAGACTTTGATATAAGCAGCAATATCTAGAGGATAGTTATATATAAACTGGAGTTCTGAAGAGATATGCATTATTTTCTTTCTGCATTGTAGAATGGAATAAAAAGAAAATAAGTTTCTTCTAAAATTTAGGAACAGATGTATATTTCTGCTGCTACTCTTAAGTCTGGGAAGGGGAATTTACTTTCTGTCACTCAAAAATGCTCCTTTTATCGAAGGAAGGCAGTATGTGAACAATATATTACAAGTATGTCATGAAAATCCAGCTTCACAAAACCAAAACAATATGAAGCATTCTCTTCTCCCTAGATTATGAGGGTTTCAAATTTCAGCCTGACTGAATAGTTCTGTCTCCCACCCAAACATATTTCTTGGATAACTCCTGGAAACCTGATACCTGAACACTGCTCTGCATGGGAGCTCTTCTGAGTTTCCATACCAGTCTACACCTGAGAGTACACTGAAATACATGGCTGTTTATGGCTGGAACCATGAAGTTATGTATATGCATCTTGCGTGCCTTCCTTATAGAGTGCACTCAGATATTACATCTGACTTCTTTTTTTAGCACGTAATCACTGTACTGATTTCTGGTGGTGTGTTCAGTGTGGTCCAGCTGCTTCTACAGTGAAGGAACTAAAACTCAGGTTCCTATTTCACCTTATTGGGAAACCTCTGGATCCTGTCCTCATTTTACAATGAGGTCATTGTAAAATCCTCAAACTTGGTCCTCAAGTGGACCAAGTTTTTCTGAGCACAAGCAGATATTTGACACCGTCTCCCACAGCATCCTCATAGCTAAGCTGAGGAAGCGTGGACTTGATGACTGAGTAGTGAGGTGGGTTATGAACTGGTTGAAGGGAAGAAGTCAGAGAGTTATGGTCAATGGGAAGAGTCTAGTTGGAGGCCTGTATCTAGTGGAGTCCCTCAGGGGTCAATACTGGGGTCAGTATTATTCAACATATTCATCAATGATCTGGATGAGGGAACAGTGCATTGTCAGTAAGTTTGCTGATGACACAAAACTGGGAGGAGTGACACACCAGAAGGCTGTGCTGCCATTCAGAGAGACATAAACAGGCTGGAGGACTGGGCAGGGGGAAATCTTATGAAATTCAACAATGGCAAGTGTAAAGTTTTGCACCTGGGAAAGAACCACCCCAAGTGCCAATACAGGTTGGGGACTGATACGTTGGAGCGCATTGTAGGGGAAAGGGACCTGAGAGCTCTGGTGCACATCAGGATGACCATGAGCCAGCAATATGCCCTTGTGGCCAAGAAGGCCAATGGCATCCTGGGGTGTTACAGAGGGGTTGGTTAGTAGGTTGAGAGAGGTCCTCCTACCCCTCTACTCTGCTCTGGTGAGGCCACATCTGGAATATTGTGTTCAGTTCTGGGCCCTTCAGTTCAAGAAGGACAGGAAACTGCTTGAAAGAGTCCAGTTCAGAGCCACAAAGATGATCAAGGGGGTGGAACATCTCCCTGATGAGGAAAGGCTGAAGGAGCTGGGTCACTTTAGCTTGGAGGAGACTGAGGGATGAGCGTCAGGAGAATGGAGCCAGGCTCTTTTTAGTGATGTCCAGTGATAGGACAAGGGGCAATGGATGTAAACATGGAAGATGTTTCCACAAAAACATAAGGAAAAACTTTTTCACTGTGAGGGTGACAGACACTGGAACAGGCTGCCCAGAGAAGTTGTGGAGTGTCCTCTGGAGACATTCAAAACCTGCCTGGACATGTTCCTGTATGACCTACTCTAGATGATCCTGCTCTGGCAGGTGGGTTGGACTAGATGATCTTTCAAGGTCCCTTCCAACCCTAACATTCTGTGATTCTGTGATAATTGTGGGAAGACACCAGAGAAGAGTCAAGCACTTCACTTTGTGAAATCATGAATACCTTGTGGCTTCAGAACAAAGTGCCTCTGGATTGTGAATGTGAATGAGTGCACCCCTAAGAAGGATTCAGTAACTTGGCTAGAATTTTATTTATTTTATTGATGACTAACCTAATAAAGCAACAGAGACGTTAGAGAAGGGATGTTGGGTTAGATATCTCTGAGGTCCCTTCCAAATTAAGCCATTCCATGATTACTTGAATTAATTCTACAACAAAGACAGCCTCTTCACATTTTATTTCAGTAAGCAATTCTTGTATTTGAGATGAAAAAAAGATGGGTGCTGAGATTCTGAAGGAAAAAAACCCTAGGTGCTAGGCTTCCGAAGTTCCTTTGGTAAAATAAAGGATATTGCTACTGAAATTATTGGAAGTAGGGATCTTATTACTAGTTCATAACACTTATCCAAGGTGACATTAAAATTTCCTTGCATTTGTAGATGTGTGATATACCATTCTATTTGAAGGCAATCCAATGTTAAAAGTACAGCTATATTGTCAAGCAGTGCTTAAAGAAATGCAGGGAACAGCTGGTGTTAAATAAGGCTCTCCCACATTTTTGCATTGCACAATCTGCAGCCCAAGGTGAAGCTACTAGAAAACCTCAGCACAGGCAAGATACATAAGACTGTATAGCCAATGATAACAGTAAAGTTTAACACTATATCAACACAAGTATAATTAGCTGTTTCAAGTGGAGACATTATTCTTCATTTCCTGCCTTCAACTTGTTGCTCTGAACTGTTAAACAATAGATGTGTTTCATGCAAGAAGGATTGGGTTTCAGAGATTGGTGAAATGGTTTACCTGTGGGACCAGATCTAAAGGCATATGGATTCACTGGGAGTATCACTGGGCTTCAGGTGGGCCAAGCCAGTCTAAGAAACACAGAAATGGTGGGGAAAGGTAGCTTATTTGACAATCAAAAAGCCTTTAGAATTATTTCTGAAGAGTTTTCATCCAGCTGATTTCATCCCTTTTTACTTAGATAGGCTTTATACCTATGTACTGAGTATAACATGATCAGGAGATTGCCTTATTTTTTTTATTTATTTTTTCTTTCTGGTGAGCTCTAAATTACTGGTATGAGGATAGGTTTCCCCTTTCTCTACCAGTTTCTGTGCACAGCTCTTTCTTTTTCTCCTCACTTTGCCAGTCTCCTTCATCCATTTCATTCTCTTTCATACTATTTTCTTTCAGTGTTGTCTCTGCTGCCTACTAGTAGCTTCCAGATGCACTTAGTTTCTTTCCATGGATCCAGACTTCTTCAAGTCCCAGTGGGACTTGTCCTTTGAGGCAGGCTAGATACCATCTGAGTCGAAGCAGCTAGATCCAGGGAAAATCTTTCTTTTGGTGATAGCTTATTCTGCAAGTTTTGGCAACATGTGAACTCAGTATTCTGTAGGGAGTCTAATGTGAATGTGGTGTTCCACCAACTTCATAACCATCCTGCAAAATTAGCAGGTCCTGGCATAATCCTGTGTGGTTAGAAAAACATTTAGAAATGTCCAGTTGAAAAGTTTATATGATTATATTAATCATTGGATCATTTGTATAATATATGTGCAGATTATTGTTATGTGCATGCATACCTTATATTTCTTGCTTGACATAGTAAATATTTGTTTTTTCCAAGCTTTATGACATTTTTAAATGGCAGAGTACAAAAAACATAGGTTACATGCTCTAAACACTTAGAAGTTTTTTGCATCTACACATGCTATAGCTGAGACCAGTTCTGACTATCTGCAGATGCAGACAAGATGACATGCAAAAGGGATTATACATAATTGGAAGATGTGATGTGGAAAATTACTTATTTCACTGTCACTCTATGCCTTTATTTGTTCTTGAATGTCTTATTAAAAAAAAACCCCAACCACACACAGAGAAACAAACATGTACGCTGTACATCAGAATCTGGAAATCTCCCAAGCCACAGCCTAACAATTGGCAAAACTATCAGATAAGGTTCAGTAGAAAAACTACAATGTGATGATGGACCAATTTTAGAGACAAGACACAAGACATGTACTTCTCGTATAACTCCTAGACAACAAATTCAATTCCTCCTTCTGCTATAGATTTTCTATGTTACCTTAAATAAGGAATTATTTATTTTTGCTCCTTGATTTCACTATTCTGAAAAATGAAAAAAACACCACTTTTTTTTCTCCCCTTGCTGTTTGCAATGAAGCCACTTACCACCTGTCTGCTCCAACACTGGGATAATGGGGCTAAGTCCATGGGATGGAAACCTTCATTGGTCATTTTGGGGTCACCTGTCCTGTCCACCCCTCCCTGGAGGTGCCACCTTTACTTTCTGCACTCTCCATTATGATACATAAGATTTAACAGTGGCCTTAGTCTGCATCCCAGTCATTGGTAGTACTTCTAAACATCAGGTATAATCACTGATAGAAGCAGACACTGTCTGTGAAAACAGGCTGCTAACTTCAGAAAGCAGTTAGTTAGAAAAACTGAGCTGAAAAGTAAAATCACTGAACAGAATCGTTCTAACTCAAACAAATACAAATAAACCTCTGAAAATAACTCTGCAAATGAACAGAATGGACCTTACACCTAACAAGAGCATTGTGTCATAAATAATATCAAGTTCATGTGTTTAGGTAGTATAAAAATAGCAATGAAGCTTTTTCTTCTGCAAACTATTTTTGTTCTTGGTTATATAAACCAATGAATCACTCCTTTCTTATATTAGACTGTTTTTTCTTGTCCTTCTAAAAAGTATGCAAAAGGCAAAAGGAAATGTCCTGTGAAATGGAACAGGTAGGACAGAAAGACTGGGAAGAAACTAGGCAAGGTACATAAATGGCCTAGGAGTGTGTATAAAGACTTTCTGTGCCATCTCTTTAAGTAATATTAAACTGTCTGTATTGGTTCTTCTTCAGCTGTATCACTCTACACAGCAGATGTCGAACCTTTCAAGTGAAAACATTCTGTGATTCATAGAAAATTTATGATTAAAAGATGGTACAAAGATGAGAAACCACCCGCCATTATAAGCCATGATGAACATGTGTGCAAAGTTATTACAAAAGACACTATGCATTCTACTCCCAGAAAAGGGAAAAAATGTTCCCTTTGGTTGAATAAAATGTATAAATTAAGTAAAGATGGTCCTCTCCTACTGTTTGAGTCTTTCATATCAGTTTACAAGCAGTAAAATCATAAGAGCTCAGCAATAAGTACAACACTACTTCTACTCATCTGTCAATTTCAAGAAATCGGAGTATATAATTTGTTGAGTAATCCTTTGAATTCCTGTCTGAACACCAAAAGAGATATGTGGTATCACATCATGTACCTATCTGTGACTTTTCAGATTGTAAACAATTCTCGGTGCATAGCTAGATTTGTCTGTCTGAAACCATGAGGCAGACATTTGTACTAAAAAAGGGTTTGTTTAGAAATGCTGCTTTTATCTAATCAGTGCTATGATTCTTCCCTTTGCATGGCCCTGAACTGGACCAGGTCTCAGGAGGGGATGGCTTGACCATGGTCCAGCTGTGCTGACCACTGTACAATGCTTGGGTGACTGTTACCTCCCTCAGTTTATCTCAGGTTGGGGAAGGTCACTTACCCCCTTGTCCCTGCATCAGAAACACTGCCCCAGCTGAGTGCTGGTGACATCAAAGGTGGTGGAATGGTGACAGTCCCGTGTCACGCCTACATCACAAACACGGGTGGGATATGTATGCAGAGCTGAGCAAGGCCAGGCAGCACTTCGCCTGCGACCTTCCAGGTGAAGAGTCTCTTGAGCTGGCAAGGAAGAGCAAGACGACTGTGAGCTGGGTCCTGCTGTT
>JANIJG010008066.1:0-25865 GCA_024611175.1 Megaceryle torquata | reverse complement strand
GGGTGTTTGTTTTTGTTTGTTTGTTTTATGTTTGGGGATGGGGTTTTTTTGTTGATTTTGTTGTTGGTGGTGGTAGTTTTGGGGTTTTTTTTCTTTTTTTTTAAAGCAAAACCCTTGCCTGTGTGTTTTGGGGATCACATGGAGATCCCAGTACTGCCATTAGGGTTTCTTTGGGTTTTTCAGAGCAGTTGCTACGGGTTGGGATCGTGATGAGCTGTTCCCTTCTGGAGTGCTGTTTTCATTTGGCACTGCTTAGATGTGGCTTCCAGTCGCGGGTAGCAGCAGCTTTAGGGGACAGTTACTCCACTGAATTCAGCAGGTGCTGCTTTCCTCTTGGAGCTTCATCAGCTTAAGTCTTCACCTGTTTGAAGTGTTATTTTTGAAACCTTTTTTGAAGCAGTGGAGCTTGAAGCCTGGTCTTGCATGTAAGTGCTGGACACAGTGCCCTATCCCAGCGGACATGAGCTTCTTGGCAGCTCCCGCTCACTGACTTGAGGATGAACCTTTCTAAGGTAATTCACAGGAGCAAAACTCCTGTCCTTCAGAAAAAAAAAAAGTTGTCATCCACTTGCAGGATACTTGTCTTGTTGTCTTGGATTTTCTGTCTGTTAAGAAATTTTGTATCTCCAGTTAAAGAACAAAGAAAAATCCTGATTTTCTTGGTATTGACAGCACTGACAAACTAAAAGATACCTGGTTATCAGCAGTTTAACAAAATCTTTACTTCTCTTTTTAAAGCTTGATACAGTGCTAAGTTGGCCCAGCTCAAAAGAGAAAACCATGATCTTATAAAAATACACCGGTCTCTAATCCTGTAACTGTTCTCAAGTCCAGACACAAGTGATTTAAAACCACCTAGTGTTAAATCACCTTTACAAATCAGTGGTCTAAAAAAGTTCCTGTGGTATGCAGGAATTTAGCCGATCTGTTCTCACAGTTTTTAAAGCAAATTCTGGAATGATTTCAGACTTTTTTAAAAGAAAATATCCCAAAAGAGGTGCAGCTGTTTCACATCTGGCTAGAATTGCCTGGAAGAAAGGGCAGAATTGGTTGCTATCTTTAAGATTTCTTTTTTTTTTTTCTTCTTTTCTGTAAGAACTGGAATACAGAGTAATAATGACTCTGTTATTAAACCCTATGGATTGTTTCTTTTCATCATCAATAATTGGTTAACCCTGAAGATGTCCCTTCCTACTGGAATGGGGCAGAAGGTGGGATTTTAAGCTGTTTTGTTCTTTTGTTTTGGTTCCTTTTGGGGGTTGGTGGGTGTTTGGTTTGGTTTGGTTTTTTGTTTGTTTGTTTTTTGTGTTTGTATGGTTTTGGGGGGATTTTTTTGTGTTGTTTTGTTTTGGGTTTTTTTCTTGAAAACCAGTATTTTACCATAAACAGGACTTAAAACACCTACTCTTTTGCCCTCCCTAAAACATAATGCACTCTGCCTTGGTCCTTTGACAGTTCATCACATCTCTGCTCCCCAGAGGATGGCTGTGAATATTCTGTCAGCCAACAAAACCCCAGGGGGTTATGCTGCTGGAAAATAAATTTTGCACTATCTTACTGTATTTTAAAGTATACATAACTCTGGCAACTCTTAAGACAAGGCATTGTGCTTGAGCAGGGCAATGTTAGTGAGCTTTTGGAAGCTTCCCTCTCTCAGTTGTTAAGAGGATGCCTCCTCACAGTGAGGAAGCCCAGATTTACGAGCGAATAGCTGTGCTTTAAAAAGCTCCAGCTGATCTTCAAGCTTCATAAAAGTGATGTCATGTCAAGTGATGTTTTCTGTGGAGCAGAGGCTTTCCTGACATCTAATAGACACAGTGAGTTTAACTCCATAATCTTCACTGTGTTATCAAAACCTGAGGATTTTTTTTAATTTTTTTTTCCTGGCATGTGCACGTGATGGGTTAGTGGAACTGCAGGGGCTGGAGGAGGAGGAGGATGAAGATAGTACAGAAATGTTTAGTGTTCTGAGAACTGTGAAACATACCTATCTTTTTTTTTTTTTTTTTTTTTTGGCAAAGGAAGCTAGGAAATTTACAGCCTGGGTGGAAACCTTCAAGGCAGTCAGAAGTGGTCCTTAAATGCCTATTTTGCTGTTGAACTTCAGCCATAGCTTTTGTGCCTGACTTTTTGTATCTATTTTCCCGACTCTGATTCATAAAAGTCAGTTAGGACAATCCTGTCAGAAAGCTACAGAAGCGTAGGTTTGTGGGCATTAAGGTGGAACAAGAGTTCTCAACACCAGCGCAAGATGGCAAGTGGAATGTAAAAGAGGAGACAAGAAAATCCTTTGAAAGACTAAGCAACCACTAGGCTACAAGAGGAGAGAAATCACTAGGGCAGCTGATGATGTTTTGATGAAAATCCGAAGCCGCAGGAATGCCCAGCTTGTGACTGAACGATAAACAGTTTGGGTAAGCGGTGGGTATCGGTTGCAGAGCTGTAAGGTGGGAATGCAAAACAAACCATTTTGAGTAGTGGGAATGTGGGTGTGTTTCCATCAGTACCACTGATGTGTGAGCAGCCCTTTGTCTCTCCCCAGAACAGCAGCTTGTGATGACAGCAGGTTCTGTTACCTATTGACCCAGGAAATCTCTGATGCGGTTCCCACATGCGCTCTTACTGCTATGCCATTTAACATCTGGGGAAAAAGCTGAAGCAAAAAGACAAAAAACCCACTTTATTTAAATTTTAAAACAAAGACAGGAAAGAAAGAAAGCTGTAACTGGACAACAAATTTTATTTACCCATCATCTTTAGACTTTTATTAACTCCTGATGAAAAGCGTGACAATTAACTACTTAGAAAAAATGTAACAGAATAGCATGGATTAATTAGATCTACTTCCAGTAGGAGACAGCTTACTAGAATCACTATTCCAGAGGTTTAAAAAGTAGTAGTGAGGCAGTAGACTTGCACCCAGAATGCTGGATTGTGTTGTGAATATTATAGATAGCCTCCACAATTTCTCATTGCTCGTAAGAAAAGGCATGGCAAGCTCTGGCAAGCATGAAGGTAATATTTATTTGTCTTGCTGAACTTCAGCTTTACTGCTCCCTTTTCTTCCTGCTTCTTTACCCTTTTCTTTGTACTAACAAACCCAGACAGCTGCACCTACTTTAAACTCCATGAAGACAGTTGGGTTTTTAAATAGAATTCTAAGGACTTCCAGCATCAAATTAGGCTCTGGTTCCATTGAAAAGTAAATGGAGATTTAATTACAGGAATTGCACTAATTGTCTTTTTATGAGATGCAAACTCTTAGCTGGCTCTGAGACCCACCAAAGGAGTGTTTGGTCTGGGGACTCTGCTGGGCAGCCCGCCCTCGGGAGCAGACTTTGGGAACGGTTTGATACCCAGTGCCGCTGCTTTGCCACCAGCTTTTGGCAGCCCTCTGAACAGAATGGCCCGCGCACTCACTCCTCGGAGAAGCCAAGTGGCTTGGCTTCCTGCAGGGTCCAGGGCACGCAGGAGCTGGCAGTACTGCCCAGAGAAATGCTCTTCTCTGTGGCTTGCTGCGGCCCGACTATGCCAGTGCTGACTTCAGCCAGCTTCTGCTGCTTCTCCAGCTGCTCTGGGCTGGCCACGCTGCTGCGCCTCTGTTGAAGCAGCTCAGGTGCCCTGGGCATGCTCTTGGTTGACCTGAAAACTGTTCAATAATTTAAATTAGTTCAAAAAAGCAGAGTTATTTTGGAGTGAGTCAAACTGCACCAGGTACTTAAAGACAATGCAAGCCATTTTGCAAGTTGTTTGAGTATTAGGGCATAAAAAATTCTTAGACCTGTTGGATACTGTAGGTTGGTGGAGTGCTCAGCAGTGCAGGCTGGAAGAAATTTGGTCTGAGCAAAACTGTATCACCTTTGGTTTATTCTCCTGACTTCTGATAGAGCTCACTTCTGTGTTAGCCCTGCAAAGAAATCAGAGAAGTGGAAGTTGAAAACTGAGTAGATCAAGTGGCACTTTCTGAAAAATAGGTGGAGTCAGGGCTGGGGTTAGTACAGGGCTAGGATCAGTGCAAGTGTAGGGTTAGTATATGTTTATTGTCAACTGATTAATTAAAGTTTTAAAGATTTAAAGTTAATTTCATTCAAAGATGATTTAAAGCTCTAAAGTTCAATTCACGTTTCAGTAAATGCAGACACAGAAATCTCACTTTATCAACTGTTAAGAAACAGTATTTTAGGAAGTCTTTGAAGAGAGATAACAACAATCCCAGTGCTGGTCCGTCCTCGCTGCAGAGTAATTCCACTCACATTGACTGTTCTGGCAGCCATAGGACAGAGAATCCTCATTCACCCAGAAGCACATCGGCGAAAGGCCCAGCAACGAGAGAGAAGGGAGGGGCTGGCGCCTGGAAATCAGTGCTGAAGTCAGAAACCTGCTGTAGCTGGCATTCCAATGCCGCTCACCTGCCCCAACACGCAGCGGTGGAGGGCAGGGCCTGGTTGGCAGCAGAGTGCCTGCCAGTGCCAGTCTGCTGTCTCCTGGTGTGGTGACCGTAGCTGGCCCGGTTGGAGAGCTGTCAGACTTTGCACCAACTGCTTCCACTCTCCCCACCCTGGAAGCCTGTTAATGGAAACAGACACCGCTGGTGAGGTTCGGGGGGTTTATGCAACTATTGTAAATCGATTAACAAGTAGTTCTAAAGCCCAGTGGGGGTGGAACTTGGTAAGCTCAAATAAGATTTTGGGGTTTTATAAAACTTTTTCTGTTATTTACTCTTTAGCAGATGTTAGCCTCTAAATTTCCTCATTCTTTGATAATCTATTCCCTCTGACGGGTCACTGTATCTTTTTTCTTTTGCTAATCTTACTTGATGGTTTTTTGTTTGGTTTTTTTTTTGACTTTGAATCTTCACTCAGTTGCTCTGAAACCATGGTTCCTCGCTCTTTGGGCCCATAGGACTGACCAAGTTTTTCACCACATAGCTCCAAATGGTGTGTTTTCACCGTCTTGTTACAGAAGAGAGTTCCCTCTGTCCTGATGTCGCATCTTACTGTTCAGCACAATGTCCCAGGCAGATCCCAGCACCTGATTTCCAAGCTGATTTAGGAGCGTGTAATGTGAACATACCCCCTTCTGAGCTCTCTGCTTCACTCCCATCAACTGTAGGAGACCATGCCAGGTCTCCCACAGCTTTCCCCAGCTGTAGAACACCAGCATGTGTTGGAGGGAGAGGTGTGTCACCTTTGATCCCGATGACAGGCCCAGCAATGTTCTTTCTATGTTTAGTGCCCACTGACAGGCTCCCTTTGGCTTGTGCCGGCCCCCTGGCTGGGGGGCAGCTCCTGTGCATCCCTAGGACAGACCATGTGAAAAGGTGACGTGTGGTTAAAAACAGTTTTCAAAGGGAGGGACAGGAGGCAGGATTGCTAACGTTGGTTTTGGTCTGTAGTGGGTGTGAAGCAGCTTGAGGTCTGTTACCTACTTGAAAAGCTTTAAGTTAAAATCCCCTAGAAGCTGGAGTTGCCCCCTCTTTAGATGATCTTTGAAAACAGTGACTGTTTGGCTTACTAGTTTATTAAATGTCTGAGGAGATTTTGGACAAAAGTCTTTGAATGGCTGAGAAAAAGGAGAGTTGGATGCTGCTGGTGCCTAGTTTGTGTTCATTGTAAGCATGAACTACAGCTGCAAATTCATTCAACTGCCAGCTGAGCTATAAGTAATTCTGTTTTTTTAGTTTGTGGATTTTAACCAAAGTAGCAACGTGCAGCCAGCTGAGAGAGGAAAAGTTCACAGGAGCTATTTTTAGGTGTCTAATTTAGATGTTCTGGATCCCTTTGCATTCTCCATTACCTAAAGAGAGAGTCCAGACGTTGATATCGGTGTCAGCTGGAAATACCTAGTATGAATCCTATGTGGGATTAAATTAGCTTGCAGGTCTAAGCTTGCTGTCATCTCAGAATCCTAACAAATCGTGGTCTCTGTCACCCCGTCCCTCTTCTCCCCCAGTGTAACTAGCCTCAGAGGCTTTGGACATTACAGAACTTTAACAGAATTATGACAGGAGTTCTGTGATATAGGGAGGTTAATATTCAGCAGTAGTGTTAAAAGGCTTAGGGCACTTACACTGAATTTTGAAGCATCTATCACGGTGTACAGGACGGTCTCCCGAGTCGCTGGGAACGGTTTCCATGGCATTATAATAAAGATGGATATTTGTGGCCTTCTAGTGTGTTGGGATGGTGTTTACTACCCATAGATGTGCTTAGTGCTTTTAAATTCGGGGATCCTACAGAACCATAATTTAGTTGCCAGCAACCCTTTTAATATACTAGCTTTGAAAACAGCCAGAAATTTCCTACCCTGCGTATAGGCTGTAACTAAGGTAGAGCTCCTTCCCAAAAGTGAGGCCAAACATGAATTTTTCACGTCTGGAAAGAAGTATCACCAGCCTAATACCTTATTGCAAAGCCACAGGTCTTGCTGCTCTCCATGTCTTACAAGAGGGAAGTTTCATGGCTGCTTCCCAGTTAGAGTCCTGGCTACGCTGGAACAGAAACGGCGGGGACGTTGGACAAACCTCCCCGTTTCTGGAAAATCATAATCTTGTGAGAAGAGTGCGTGAGGGTGCTGCTGGACCTTGGCAAATACCAGGACAGTTTGTCTTTCCTCACCCTTTTGGACATCTCATCATGAGTTACTTTGCCAGTATGGAGAAAAGATTGAAATACCCCACTGGGAAATAAGGCTGGTGCTTGTACACATAAGAAAAAAGATATGACATAAAATCAAGAAGCTTTTAAAATTCCGAAGTTGATGTGGTGATTGAGAACCTGCAAAAGCTTGCTTTGGATTTTCTTTTAAAAGTTTTAAGACAACTTGGAAATAAAGAGCAATAAGGTGGGCAACGTACGTTGAGCAGAACAGAGCGATGGGTTAGGAATAAATTCTGTGGTTTACCTCTAGTCTCATGTTTTTATATTTTACCTGCTTTGAGATCATATAGTGCTGAGGATCTTGCATGGAATTACTTTGGGGATTGATATGCTTCAATTCAGTATGCTTGTGGGGAAAGCTGGCTTTAATAATCACAGAATGTCAGGGGCTGGGAGGGACCTCTAAAGATCATCCAGTCCAACTCCCCTGCCGAAGCAGGATCACCTAGACCAGAAGAAAAAAGTATATTGCTTTTAAATAAAGTTGATTCATCGTATTCCAAGTTTTTTAACTTATTTGAAGAAAGTTTCTGTATTTTCATCCCAAAGTGCCCCCTCCACTTCCCTATATCAGCACACTGGTGATAGGTGCTGGCATGTTGGCCGCATGTTATTTCAGAGTGACTTAAAATTCCCTGCTGCCTTTTCCAGCGGCAGTTGAGGAGGAGAGGCAGGCGTTCGCCACGGTCGCTTTGCCTGCGCGTGTTGTTTACCACCTTCTCCTCCTGCCTTTTGTTTAAAACCATAGACTTTGGGCAGTTAGTGTCTGCGGGTTCTTGACGTCAAGGTTGCGTTTGGCAGGATTGTGCTGCAAGCAAGAGCAGTGTCAGGCAAATGATGTTGACTTTACACGGTAAAGCAGAACTGATGCACGGTATATTTGGAGCAAATAATGCAGTAAATACTTTGATAGACTGCATGGGAGAAATTAATATCTTTTTCCCTTCCCAAAACTAAATGAAAAAGTGGGGGGTTTTATGACTGAAATAATTGTGTATGTTAAGGAGTCATTTACTGCTGTTAGGATGCTTACTGATGTCTCGGAGGGTAAAAACGATCTGTGCTAGAAGAGCTTTCAGATTTCTGTGGCAGTGGATTATTAGCTTTGCTACTGATAAATCTTTGTAACTCAGGGGCTACTTCTTGTTTGAGGAGAGTACTGAAAATGTCATCAAATTACTCAAGTCCCGTCACTGATTGCTTACCTTATTGGTTCCATTCTTTTCTCTGTAGTTTATCCCTTTTCCACAGTGTCTCTTGACACCCCGGGAAATCCTTTTTTTTTTTTTTTTCCCTGTGTGTAATTGAGTGATCATGGGATGCAGGGATTTTTTTTTTAATTCTAGTACAATTGTTAGTCTTGGAATAGAATTTCATTACAATTCCATCTCCAGCTAGTTCAGTAGCTTTCCCATGCTAGTACAAAATTCTTGGCTTATGCCATGATGTGCGGTATTTGTAACTATAAAGGCTCTTAGCCAGCCAGCCATTTGTGATGGCTTATAATTTATACATTCACACAATTTAGGCGTGTATTAGGCACAAAGCAAACATCTAATCATGACAATAATGAGCAGGAATCAGCATTAAAACCCAACAGCAACATTGGCCACATATACAGAGATTTCTGTTCCTATCATTGAATCTCATTTCTCCCACACCATGTTTTCCCCGTGATTGTCAGGTGGGAAGAATAAGTCGATTTTGAAACATTCTCATAATTACTATATATTCATGCTATACAGGTTGTTATAAAAGGCCTTTGTTTAAGTTTAGGTTTGTTCTTAAGAAAGAAGAAAGATCTTTGTCCATTTGGAGCTCTAATGGCCTAGCTCGTATGCTTTCTGTCTGTGTAATTCTTTGGGTGGCTGAGGACCCAAGCAGGGTGTGAGATGTTCCACTGGAGAAATGGGACAAGCTTTGGGTAAGTGTAGCAGCATCACAGGGTGATGAAACTTTTCTTACCTGTCATAGCAAGTATATTTAAGAAATGGCTACGATTACATGCGAGGTACCCTGCACCTGCTTCTGACTTGCACGCGGTAAAACGCGTGAACAGGATTCACTGGGAGATCAATGAGGTAGAAACTGATCCCTTTATAGCCACCTAAACCATTTGTCCATCATCTCTTCAGTCCTGTTTGTTTATGGTATGGGAAGGCCAGGTATTAATACTGATAATCTGATTTTAGTGCATCAATAACCTGAGTTTTCTTTAACCTTGCGAAGAGAGGAGCAGAGGTCCCCTCACAGACACAGGGCTGGTGTCATTGTTTGAACTTGGGCCATTTGCTTCTTGTTTGATCACGGCAGTTCAGGAAAATGCCGTTGCTGTGCTCGGTCTGTAGGTATAATTCTGACAAGGTGGATCTTTGTGGTAAGGGGAAATATGTACCTCTTTATACATATTTTTGGATTGAAACCCACTGTGCCACTCTATAGTCCTGACTTTAAAAAGACATATAAAAATACATACTAAAAAATAGATAAGGATGCGTGCCTATGTGCGTATGTACACGTATATAGCTTAAGATTCTGTCAGTGTTGTGCTACTAGAAGCTCATCGTTCTGTGGTGATTTCTGAAGCACGAGATCGTTTAGTACATTGCACCCTGTGCTGTTTTCTGTAGGTAAGCACTCGCTGCTGGGAGTTCAGTTTGGCACTTTGGCAAGGGGGGAGGGATTGGGGGGTGGGGGGTATTTTCAATACGTTCTACATAGTCTATTACTAGAGGCAAATGACCACAGGCCAGAAATTGGCTACAAAACGTGGAACTGCCGTAAAGAGAACGGGAGGATTAATTTTTGTACTGACAGTGCTCGCAGTGAAAAGTGAGAGTTTGCAGCTTAATTACTTGGAAGGGGGTGAACAATGAAGGGTCGGGTTTGGGATGAGCTCTGTGGTGGTGAATTGAGGACTTGTAGGGTGGTGGGCTCTGCCTTGTAGGGTTGGTGTGTGAGGGCAGGTGAGGAGCACTGTGAACGGAGGGGAGTTGAGCTAGAGAGACTCATTAGAAACGGGCAGGATGGGCGTTGGCAGCATGGAGAGTGTGCAGCGAGGGCGTGGGGCTTGGTCTGGGGGTTTGGCTCTGGTGAGCATTTGGGATTAGCCATGATCCTGTTCTTTACCAAAATGGAATCTTTTCGTAACCTTTGAAAGAAAGGTGAACATAAAAATATGTGTCCGGAAGCGGGTTAGTGATGCAATTTTGAAGGCTGGGATAAATCTATAGAAAGATTTGTTTTTGTAGTAATATTTTTTTTTTTTTAAATCAAGGTAAACTATGGTCTTTATGCACTAGGAGAAAAAACTCTTTCAAGGGCATCTGTTAATAAAAGATGAAATACATATTAAGTATTGGGAAAACTGATTAAACTTCCTAATCACCTTCCTCAGAAGAGCAGGGCATGAGGGAAAGGAATTCAGAAGATTGCACATCACAATCAACACATGAAAGTAGTTGTCATCTAGTCTGCAATTGCAAACTCTGCAACTAATTAATATCTTACACTTCAAATCTTACCATTTTTATACCTACATCATCTGGTGAAATATTTGCACGCCCAGCAAGCACCACTGTGGATAAATGTTTACTTGTAATTTCATGCTGAGTGGTTTGTTGGTTTTGTTACCATATGCCTAAAACCTGTGACAGACGTTTATAGTCCCTTATCTCACTGCCCCTTGGTTAGGGATTGTTTAATGGCAATTATTTCTTTATTGCCACCTCCAAAGATTAATTGTGGCGTGCGGTGGTGAATAAATACCGGTTGTTTTCAAGGTTCAGTCCCAAGGGCACTGCAGTCAGTTTAATCTGGCGGTCCTGCAGCCTTTCCCTTTGCTCTCCTGTCCCTTCAGCTGCGCACATCCTCGCCTCTTGTTTGTTGTATACACACTGATACTTCTGCACACAGCTGGTTCAGGAAGCTCAACTGGAAGAATGTTGGAGGTTTGTTCTTGTTTTCTTTCCCTCTTTGGCAGAGGGGACGCCCCCGATTCAGGTTCCTGAACCACCTATGTGAATGCTCAGCATGAGGGAAAGGCAGGTGTGCCTCAGTCTGGCGGGATCAGCGCAGGCTGCGGTGCTGCTCCCGGGTCGTACCACAGATGAACCGCTTTTGATACGACACTTACTTCTGGGAGCTCTGTGCAGCTGTATTCCTGATACATGTGTCAGCATTTACTGGCAACAGGTTGAGCACACAGTTTGGATTCTGAAAACAACAGGCCTTCTCTTTTACCATAGAAGGCCCTCAAAAGGTTAAACTGAGAAATGAGCAGGTGTCTTAGATTGTAAATAAAATCTTGTCAGACTTTGAAATGTGCCTTTCTTTCTGAATACGATGATGTAAATCAAGAAGTTGCGTTGTTGCATTAATATAAGTTGTGATTTTGTTGTAATTTTGTGCTCAAGTCTTGAAACACCTTGATTTGCTTTACACATTACAGTGCTATTTTATTTCTGTTCTGTTTACAGCTGATATTATTTCAACAGTTGAATTTAATTACTCTGGTGATCTTCTTGCAACAGGAGACAAAGGTGGCAGAGTGGTTATATTTCAAAGGGAACAAGAGGTCAGTGACTTGAAAAACAAAAGTGCTCTTACTACGCTGTTCTTGTGTTGCATGGTCTCAGCTTTTCATGCTGTGAGGTTTAAATTGCTGGATAGTTTTCTCAAAAAGCCCTAAGGTGACCAGATTTCTAAATATCTGCCTTGTGCTGAACTTGGTCAGTTAGTTTGGTGGTGGTTCCCGCCCCACACCTTCAAAAAAACCCCATAAACAAAACACAACCCCCCCCAAAGTCCCAAACATACAAGTGAGCTCTTGATGTATGTACCCAGTTCTTGATGTATGTACCTAGTGTGCTCAGTATCCTATTTCAGAATTGCCTTTGGACTTTCTCCTGAATGTTCCACTTGCTGAGGTTGATTTCAGACAAAGGGTAATGCCTTTGAAGAGAACGTAAGAAAAGTTTATAGAAAAGGATGCAGGTTAAGCTGAAAGACAACAGGATAGGATGGTTCAGAAACAGAAGAATTAAGCATCTGATGTGTTCTGGGATCCTGTGAATCAAAGCCAGTGGGAACAGCTACTTCTCCAGAAGCACTGGAGCATTTTCAGTTTCAGAAGGAAGACCTGACCTTCAGCTCAGTGTAGGAAGACTGTCCCTCCTAGAGATAGGCAGCTTTTCAGCTGGCTCTTGGCAGTGGTCTCCAGCTGTGTGATAATTATAATGTATTCTCTTCATCTATCAGTGCAGATGGATCACAAAGCTTATAGCTGAGAAATAAAGGGTATTGGAAAAGCACACTAAATGCTGAAAAATAATTGTCACGCCTTGTCATGGCTGGGAGAAATCTGGAATTGTGCTCTATAAAAAGTCAGTGTTCTACATGGCCATTCCCACCCTTTCCCCCACCTCCTAAGAGCATGTTTCTCCTTTCCTTTGAAGAGCTGATAAGAATTTAAGCCCTTGGGTTTGATCTTTCTCCTGCATCAGAAGTACCAGAATCGGTGTTTTAATTCAGCTTGTTTGTGCATGAAGTGCACTAATCTTTAGGTGCTGTGGGTTGTTTCTTCAGCAGAATCCCACTTCTTTTGTTGCGTGGTTCAAATGACGCTCGGTTAACAGACATCCAGCCGTATTTTGCATTTCATCCTTGCTGGGATGCTATTTATCAAACATTTTACCAAAGGTGACTTGCTGGTTTTACCATGAGGATTTTGAGAGGTAGTGAAATCAAAATACTATAGCTGAAAAAGCTGCTGAAATATTACCCTTCTACACCTAGACAGCTCATAGCTCATTTATCATTCAGTCTGGCCTAAGGCACAGAGTGATCAAGGTCAAAAGTGTCCACCTGCTTTCCTGATGTTTGTTTAGAGTGGAACTATTATTGGTGGCTTTCAGCTGCTAGTGCTCAGTTGTTCTGTACATCAAAACCCAGCTGTCCCATCACTTCCTCAGAGAGTGGAGAAAAAAAACCAAACCAAAAACAAAGAAACCAACTCAAGTCAGACTGTTCACACAGGGATATTGAACTGTTGTCTTGGGAGCACATGCAAACTGTAGGGAGGGGTTCACCATAAGGGTCACTTCTCATCTGCAAAACTGCAGAATTTATGGAGTGGAGGGGAAAAAAAATCTAAAATATGTAATTGGAACCTTAGTAAAATCTTGCAAGCAGTATTTTTAAACAGTGTGGATTTTAGACTAGATTAGTCACAACTTAGAAGAGTTATAAGATTTCCCATACACTTTAATTTGGGAGGGCAGACTAAAATGTGCGTCATGCTCTGAAGTTGTATGACGTTATTTTGGTCCCCAGCAGCCAGCCAACCGTGTGAGTAAAGAGTGAGACCACTGCCTCGTGCCAGCAAAGGCAGCTCGCTGGAAATGCAGGTGGCCGGACAAGGAGCACAGGTGACTACACTTCAGAGTGTTAGTCGAGACCAAAATGCTTAACTGGCAAGCAGGGAGTAAAATAATGTAAAGTTTCAGACCTAACTAAAGCTCCATACTTATGAGCCAGTGCAGGAAACAAACCCAAGCTGAAATACCCTTATCAGGGTTGCCAAGTGAAGCGTGGAAGCACAAGAAGTGCCAGGGCAAAGGTTGCCTTTGCAGCGCTCCCGGCAGCCTCCGGTGACGGAAGCCACGGCTGTTTTTTCCCCGGCAACGCGCTGCCGGCCAGTGGGCAGGGAGGGGGCTCCTCCTGCCACCCACCCGCCGGGGATTTGCCGCTTCCCAAGCCAGGGATTCCGAGCTCTGTTCTGAGGAGTTTGGATTTTCAGAAGTTCTGGGCACTGGAGCTCTGCAAGCGAGGCTGTTCTCCAGGCGTGAGCCGCCACCTAACGTGAACGTACTTGACAATGAGTTGTCTCAAATCTGATCTGCAGATCCGTGGATGTTTGTGTCTTTGATCTGTGTTCCTCGCTACCGCCCCTCCCAAATGAGGGTAATACGAAGCGGTCATGAGTTGTGCGAGGAGAGGAGTTGTTAGTGCATTTCTAATAGTCTTTGGTACATCGTGACGAGCGCTACAGAGCAGCTCAGCTGAACATGTGGGAATCCTGCCTTCAAATGTTTATAATAAAAAAAGGCTGTCAGAGCTTAATTCTGAGCCTTGATACCACCTCTGGATGCAGCGTGTTTTAAGAGGAGCAGGAGAGGAGTTAGATCTAATTCTCAGCCTTGATCTTGCTGTGCCTTCAGCAGAGTGACTGCATGCAATCACAGTTTTATAAGAAACATATTTAATTACTCCATGCCTCCATTTATTTCCCAGTCTGGAGGCCCCACGTTATGTCCACATTGTGTGGTGATTAGAGGAATGAATTTTGGAAAAGGATGGGAATGGGGATTAGGGAAAGGGCAGAGACCAATCAGGTGGAGCTGGTAGTCTGGGATCTAGGGATGTAGACAACTCCTCTGCTCTGGTTCTGTTGAAACCACCTGGGAGAGGTAGTGTAGCCCACAGCTCTTCCAAGCACACACAGGAGTTGCCTCACTCAGGGCCAGCAGGCCTCTCCGAAGGGCTTTCATAGGAGTACGTGTTTAGAAAGCGGAACTGTCTGTGGGCATTGTGCTGATGCTGAGCTAGGTACAATATCACAGAGTAACAATGTCAAATTCATCGAGACCTGTCCTAAAAAGTTTACTTTCTAACTGACAGTTTCTAGCCTTTGGTTTGTATCTACAATTCCTAATGAACTGAGTAACAACAGCTTCAAAACATATTGTGTTTCCTTGCAGAATAAAAGCCGTCCTCATTCTAGGGGAGAATATAATGTTTACAGTACCTTTCAGAGTCACGAACCTGAGTTTGACTACTTGAAAAGTCTAGAAATTGAGGAAAAAATTAATAAAATTAGGTGGTTACCACAACAGAACGCTGCTCATTTCCTGCTGTCTACAAATGGTAAGGACACTTCATTTTTACACAAACAACTTTTTATGTCATTTGAATATTATCTCGCCTATGATCCACTTGTGGGGTTGTTTGTTTGTTTGTTTGTTTGTTTTTTCCCTGGGTTGTTTTAATGTCTTCTCTGTTTTTATGCCAAGTACGTTTTGATTGTAATACTCTGTAAATTACCAATTTGTGAATGTAAATATAACGAAGCCACAGCGGGCTAGGCAGAGTTAGAGCTGCATTCTGTGGTGACATTGACCTTGCTATCGATTCCCCTCCCCTCTTACTCTGCTTTCTAGTTGTGTATAAATGGGTTCCCAGTATGCTGAGCTGTAGCAGAAGTCTGAATTTTAACCTGATCATCCTGATTTTGAAATACTATTTTTTGCGTGTGTGTGTGTGATCCTAGATGAATTTTTAATAAAAACATTTGAAATTGAAACACTGGTTACAATGCTCTTTTTGCTTTTCCAACACCAAAACATCATGTGTGCTGTGAAAAGCAACTGTTTAAAAGATGACAGCTGCTGTGGGAGGGGTATATTTATACCATTTTCACTGTATACCTTAGAATACATAAAAGCAGTGCAGAAATTGCAAGGTGGAAATTGCAAGTTTTCACACACTTGTTTTTGTTGGGGTTTTTTTTTGTCTTGTTCTCTTGTTTGTTTGTTTTTTGTTGGTTTTATTATTATTATTTCTTCTAGTATTTTAGTATTGGGTGTTAGGTCTGTATGAGTATTAGGTCTGTCTGATTTTGAGGCATCACGGAGCAAGCTACAAATGTTAGTACAGAACCATGCATGGAAAAAGTTGCTCTTTTTGTCCAAGGAATACACTTGTTTGGATCACTTTTTGCCTTGTACTCCAGTGACTTTGAGTAAGGGCTGACACCCTGAGGGCTATTGCAATATGTTAAAAGTGGGGATGACTTCTGTCCACTGGACTTGGAATTAAAATAATCTTACCTTGAGATAACTTACTAAACTTAAAGCGGTCTTTAAACCGTGGCATTTTAAATGTTTAAAGGGTATTTTGAGGAAGAGAGGTTTGTTTCCAGTTAGCTAAGGACTCACTCCTGGTGGCCACTTGCTGTCTGTGCTTGGAAAGGCTTCCCCTGGTAAGGCCTGAGAAGTACCTGCTTGGCACACAGAGCCCTACAGGAACAGGGCAAGTCCCCATCTCCCTGCCTGTCTTTGGCTGCCACCAAGCAGACACCTCGGACAAACCCAGTGTTCCTTAAGGTCGTTAGTGTAAAGAATTCATGGGTTTGTTGGGCTTTTCCCCTAGCATTTGTGTGTTAAAATGGTTTAGACAGTCATACAGGGCTTACAGTGAGCTTTGGTGTGAGAAGCCTCCCTTGAGAGGGGTTGCGTTGGGCAATGGTTCGTACATGGCCTTGCTGGTCTGGCAGAAGCTTGTATTTTGCTCACGTTAGTGGAGTTAACAGCAGAGTTAAAATGGAATCCCTCTTTTCTTTTTTTTTTTTTTTTTTCCCCTTTGGGTTTGTTTCCCCCCCCGCCCTTCATTTACAGTTATTTTCAGGCATTTTCCATCCACACTCTCCAAGCACGTGTCTGGTATATTTTATTTTGGTCTGGTTTTCATGTATCAGTTCTGCTAAACAATAGAGCTGCAGGCAGAGCACTGCACCTGTAGATGTTCTCGCTGGTACATTGCTGCTTAAAGGGCTCCATCGGGGTCTGTTCTGTTGCAAGCAGTGGAAACCTGGATAGATAAATCATATCCACTCTGCTGACTCCGTTATTGAGTGATTTTATTTTTAATTTAATTCATTCTCAAGCGTGTGAATTTTTGGTTTTAGATAAAACTATTAAATTATGGAAAATAAGTGAAAGGGATAAAAGAGCCGAAGGTTATAATTTAAAAGATGAAGATGGAAGACTTAGGGATCCTTTCAGAATCACAGCACTACGGGTATGTTTCTGCTCTTTGACTTCCAATATCTTTTTGCATGCGCTTCTCTACCTTTGTACTACCAAAGTTGCCAGCTGAAATGTGTAGATTAACAATGATGGTTTGGTGAGGGTCGTTTTGATATAAAATAGAGACACTTTGTTTTGTACAGATATATATATAACTATGAAGTAAGGTTCCTCTGGAAAACTTGAGGCAAGCTTTCATGATTATAATAAAATATTAGCTTCCCAACAGTTTGTTGGGCTGGGGTTTTTTTTGCCATGGAACATCTTAGAATATTTTAAATGGATTTGAAATTTAAACTGTATTTTTACGAGTTCTTATGTTTACAGCCAGCCTTCACCCACCTCAGTATATTCAAACTGTAGAGAAAGATACACTGATATATTGCCAGCACTAAAATATAACCAAATGTTGTTACTTCAGCCTGAAAATAGGACGTTCTGGAGTCTCTCTGGCTGGGGCTGCGCTGTGCTCTGTTCATAGAAAGCATGGACTCATCCTGCTGTGCTCTTAAAATAGCCCCGTGCCTCCGCGCAGCCTGCGGGAGAGTGCAGGGAGCAGGGGAGCTGCCAACACCCGTAACCTCCTGGCTGGCTGCGACCGCTGGGCCTGCGCCACTCGCTCACTGCTGCGGACTGGTAGGGGCCTGGGGTAACCTTCACCCCCCCGAGTGCCACTCTGTCACCTGGGCAGGTCAACTCCTGTTTGCCTCAAAGCCCTAGCTGGAGATGTGGAGGGAGGTTGGACCAGATGACCTCTAGAGGTCCCTTCTAGCCTAAAACACTCTATGATTTTATGTGCTGCTGTGAATTTAGGAAGATTTTGGCTTTGATTCTATTGATAATGCTTCTTTTTGGTTTGGCTTGGGGTTTTGTTTGTTTGTTTGTTTTTCCCCTCAACTTGTTTGGTCTTTTTTTCTAAAAGCAAGACTGAAAAATGTAAAGGGGGTGCTGGGTATTCTCTGGGCAGGTAGATGGTGGTTTAATCAGAGGCAAGTTCCAAGCATTTGGAAAACCTAAAGTCTACTGGTGTTTTCCAGTTGCACAGTGGTGTAGTGGGAGGGTTAGTGCTCCAGACTTGGGATCATTTAAAGCAGGCGCTCAAGAAATCCAATCACGTGGGGCTGGGATTTCTCTCGCTGCTGTTTCAAGCTGTTGTTACTGTAAATAGGAACGGAGCTGAGGCTCTTGCTGCTTCCAAAGCCAGTGCCATTCCTGACACTTGTAGGGAATAGACAGTCGTGGGGTTTTGTTGGGGTTTTTTGCCTTGCTCTTGCTAAAATTGAGTACTGAATAGAAGGTTTAGGTCTACGTGAGCCTAATGCATAAGGAAGGAGATCTGCTTCCTCTGGGAAGTGTCTTTCTACGCAGCACGGGGGAGCTAAGATCTGATAGAGTCTTCCAGTGAAAATCTCTAAAAACGAGGAAGTAAATGACAATGCAATGCCTTGGCCCTGTGCCTGGAAGTAGGTGCAGATGAAGTCTTGAGTTCTGCAGCCTTGCCCTTAGGTAGGAGCAGACAACCCATCTGGGAAGGCGGCGAGTCCAGCTTGTGGCCAGTCAGTGTTGCAGGGTTGTGGCTCAGTCCCTGCAGAGTGCGTTAGCCTCTGCCGTCAACGCTGCCGTACAGCCGGCGATCCTCACGCTGAGGAGGGCGAGGCGACAAAGAGCAAGAACTTCTCTCTTAGTTTTCTGAATTCGCTGCTTTTCTGGGAGAGGAAGGTCGGGCTGAGCTGGAAACCTCGCAGAAGGGGAAAAGCCTTGCCTGGAGTTACCTCCCTGTGTTAAAATGATCAGGGTTTTAGAGTATTAGACGCCTTTGGGTGTGGGCATTTCTGGGCTCTGTTTGCCTATTTTGATACAAAAACACAGTCCCCATGTGTCTCTAAAGAAGTAGCCATGGGGCAGAAGTTGCGCTTCAGAGCCGCGTCCTTTGCCTAGAGCCTGTGGCATTTCCAAGCACCCCTCCTGATAATTCACATCAGCGCTGTTTCGATTTTACCACCAGGCCAGGAACACTCATGTGGTGAGAGAGGAAAATTGCCTAATAAAAAGTAATGGATTAATTTTAATCATTACAGTTTGATGTAAATACACTGTGAGACACAAACACGGTGAAAGCAATTACAGAGCTCTTTGGATCAATTTGTTTCTTGTTCCAGGAAGACAGATTATCTGGGACGCTGTCATAACTTTTTTTTTTTCTTGTCTGGCTGATACAAGTCAGTGTTGTGTTGAATTGTACGTCCTGGAACAGCGTAGGATGCCCTCGGGCAACCTCAAACTACTCTCAGGCTGCCCAGCAAGCAGGCACTAGCTAGAAGCTTAGTCCACTTGCCCCCACCAAACCAGGTCCCCCTCCGGAGCAGCTGGTTGTGGGAGCAGGGTGTCCTGAAACACGCTGCCTGTTCGGGGCGCAGGTCGGGGGTTGTCGGTGCAAACTTCTCTTACCGGTTTCACAGGCAGCCCTGTAAGATACGGGGGTTGTTTCTAGGCGCTTGTTTCAAATGACCATCGTCTCCAGTTCCCATTGCAAGCATACACCGTTCTCCTGCCGGCTGCGCTCCGAAGCGGCTGTAGCTGACAGGTAACCGTGGCCGAGGTGGTGTTGGGGGTGTGCACAGTCAGCGTTCCCGGCCTCTTGCATCACTTCCATTGCTCAGTGTCTGCTCACCAAATCAAACCCGAGGTCTGTGCTGCGCAATTAATTAATATCTTCTGAGTCAGAAATCAGATTTATGCCAAAATTGACTGTTCTTTTTCATGTTTCAGGTGCCAATATTGAAACCCATGGACTTAATGGTAGAAGCGAGTCCCAGAAGGATATTTGCAAATGCACACACTTACCACATAAACTCTATTTCAGTAAATAGCGATCATGAAACCTACCTTTCTGCAGACGACCTAAGAATTAACCTATGGCATTTAGAAATCACAGATAGAAGTTTTAGTATCCTTGGTTTGTTCTCCACAAACGCTGGGGCACTTCTAAGTGGTGTACATTTAAGAGAATGGCTTTAATTTTACTAATTAGAGTAGGTGTTTGGATCTAGGGATCAAAATAGAGGCTTTTAAAGTCCGGAGGTTTGATTCACTGAAAGCCTTAGGACATTTAGGCCTCAGGATGCTCTCATTCATTCCTGAGCATGAGTGTTCTTTTAAGAGGAAACTGCCAGTAGAAATAACCAGAGACTGATTTCTAAAGCAAATCTGAGGAATTTTTTAGCATCCCTTATTTGTAGAGTTCAGGTGATTTAAGTATAGTTGAAAAGTAGATCCATTGTTACTGGAGATGCTTCTCCCCAAAGTTTAAGGCCTGCTAGCTAAGTGACACTTAAAAAAAATTAATTAAATTTGGTTTCTTTTTCATGACCAACATCATTAACTGCAGAAATGATCTTCAGATCTTTTCAGAAGCCTGTGTATCCAAAAGTAACATGGAAAAATCTGCAGTAAAATAAAAAGCTGCAGAAATACAGACTATTAAATAGGACACCTGCAAGTTTGCTGAACTCCAGGTAAACAGATGAAGTGTATTCAGTGTTCAGTAGGAAGCCTTAAGAAGGAGGCTTGAGAGGAGTCTGAAATCATCTCCAGCATCTGCTGAAGTCGATTTGTAAACTGTGGGGAGCTTGGTTTGTTTTGGTTTTCAATCTCCTCAGGTCACTTCATGTTGCATAGATAGCACGCAGTCGCAACCGAAGGTCCCGCCCTAGCTTTCTGCCCGGGGTTTCCAGCGGGCGGTTATTGCCAAGCACCCAAAGCCATTGGAGCGCTCAGTGTTACGTGCCTTTACGAGACCCTTCCCAGATATTGTCGATATTAAGCCTGCTAACATGGAGGAGCTGACAGAAGTGATCACGGCGGCAGAGTTCCACCCTCACCACTGCAACGTCTTTGTCTACAGCAGCAGCAAGGGGACGATCCGGCTCTGTGACATGCGCTCTTCAGCCCTGTGTGACAGGCATTCCAAATGTAAGTGGGGCCGCGTCCCGGGGCTGTGCGCTTTGGTTTCGCGCGCGGTGGAGCGTGTGCAGGTGTTCCGCTCGGCAGCCGCTGCTGCGCCGGGTTCTGCTTGTCAGTGAAGAGCGTACCAGGTAAGGGGTGGTAGTTGTGTAGAATGGAACATTCCAATTGTCTTGTTCTAGGCCTTCCGCAAGCAGAAGTGTAGCATGAAACAGTTGACGATCTGACTCTGCTCCTGTTTACCCATTTATGCATCATAAACTGATGGGAACAAGTGCTTTTGGCACCAGTGAGAACTGTCTTCTGTCCAGACTCAGTCTTGGTGCTTCTCAAAGGTATCTGCTTATCAAATGCCAGTTCAGGGCAGTTTATTCACTGCTGGGCTGATGCTGCCAGAACCCATTCACTTTCTGACACTTTGCAGCTCCTAGGATAGAATTAATCCTTAGGAATATGCACTGTGTCCAGAGCGAGTCTCCAGGGGTGACAGGTGAACGCTCTGTAGTCTGCTGAGCCGCAGAAGCGTGTAGGCGAGGAGAGCTTTCCTGCGGCGGCCGTGAGGATAATGGCCCGAGCCCTGCGCGCAGCCTCGCCATCCGCAGCTCTCGCAGCGGTGGTTCACCCTGCTGCTGGTCCTGTGAGGTGACCTGCCATGCTGGTACTTGCAAGTAAGCTTTCTGCAGGGCGGATGAGGCTTCCCTGCTGGTGGAAGGAAGTATTTGTGCCACAGGAGGTTCAGAATGCTGGGGCGCTTCATCTGTTTGCCTTGAGTGTTCCGTTAGATTACTTAGAATCCCTTTATTTTCTAGCTGCTTGTCACGTCTCGTTACAAGGGGCCACTTCCAAAGTGAAATAAATAGTTCTGGGTGGCTCATGTCGTGAAACGTTGAGTTGAGATTGAGTCAGTTAAACGTGCATTTCTTTGCTCTCTCAAGCCACACGAGCTGCGTTTTGAGTGCGGTACTGGTGTTTCCTTCCAGCGGCTGTGTCATGCGATGCGCACGGTGTAGAGTAGTCTGAGTGCCTGGGTCATGCGTCAAGCACTGTGGCTGGGGTGCTGCTGTTTTCACCTGCTCTCGTTCAAGGCGATGTGGTTGGGGTGCTGCTGTTTTCACCTGCTCTCGTTCAAGGCGATGCAGAGATCGGTTGTAACTTCGCTGCACCCACGTGCTGGATTTTAACCTTTTCCCTCCAGTTGATCTTTGAGGCCTGTGCGTTGCAGTTCACTGATGCTGTGCTCCAGCTGAGAGCGCTGGAGGTGGGCATCCAGCAGCCTGGTGTTTAACAGCAGAATGGTGTTGAAAGAGAGACTCTTTCTACAATGTATTTAACAACAACTTCCTTTAAAAAGAAATTAACATGTTGATTTAAAATTTTCCAAGTACTGAAAAATGGTCCAAGCTGTAAAAGTTGGTGTTGGTTTCACTTGTACTGTGTCTTCTGTCTGCAGTTTTTGAAGAACCTGAAGATCCTAGCAGCAGATCGTTTTTTTCAGAGATAATATCATCAATATCTGATGTAAAATTCAGTCACAGCGGTCGCTACATGATGACAAGAGACTACCTGTCTGTTAAAGTCTGGGACCTCAACATGGAGAACAGGCCTGTAGAGACATATCAAGTACGGTGGTCCAGCTTTCCTAAACATCCCTTCCTTTCCCTTTTCTTCTCTTTCTCTGTGTCTAATACCAATTTCAATGTTGCAACAAGGTGCACGAGTATCTGCGAAGCAAGCTTTGCTCCCTCTACGAGAACGACTGCATCTTCGACAAGTTCGAGTGCTGCTGGAACGGTTCCGATAGGTACGTCGCGCGTTGGGTTCGGCTTTGGGGCTTCCCTCGGCGTTAGGGATTTGGTTCCCGCTCTTGAAATCCATGAGCAGTAGTTAAGGATGAGTTACATTCAAATCAGCAGGGCTTGGGGTTTGTCCTTCTCAGCAGAGCTGCCTCCCAGCAGGTCAGCCCCTTGCCTGTAGCAGTGCAGGGCGTTATTCCCCCCCTGGGGCAGGACCCTATGCTCGCCTTGTTGAACTTGATGAGGTTCCTCTCCAACCTAATGAGCCACGCTTTTCTCCCGCCTCTAAACAGCGCTATCATGACTGGATCTTACAACAATTTCTTCAGGATGTTTGACCGGAACACGCGACGGGATATCACTCTAGAAGCATCCAGGGAGAGCAGCAAACCTCGTGCCATCTTAAAGCCACGCAAAGTGTGTACGGGTGGTAAAAGAAAGAAGGATGAAATAAGCGTTGACAGTCTGGACTTCAACAAGAAGATTCTTCACACGGCATGGCACCCCATGGAGAACATCATTGCTGTAGCTGCCACCAATAATTTGTATATATTCCAGGACAAAATTAACTAAAGATGACTTGACTTGAGGACAGAGTCGCCGTCTTGCATAGTTGAGCTCAGTTGTTTATCTGTAAAAGAGAAGGCCTTGTTGTCCTACCAGTGAAGAACATTGATGCACTTACTTCCCTTTAGCTAAAGGAGAGGGTCTGGCCTGGGGTTTGAGTTCACGGGGTCGTTCTGCCTTCCGCGGGTCAGGGAGCGGCGCTCGCAGTCTTCTGGGAGAAACCCTCTCGAGGCAGAACTGACAGACGGTGCTCAATGAGGCCAATGCTCCAAACAAATGTATTTATTGAAGTCTGAGCCTTCCTTTCCAGTTTATAGACCAAAAATTTAACACCCGAGAAGAAAAATTGTCATTAAAAAAAAATGTAATTTCTATCTCTCGCGCTCTTTCTCTGCTGTAATATTTGGGCCTTTCAAAACATATATTGTGCTTAACGCCTGTGAACATTCCTCCTCTGGCCTGTGTCTAGGCTTAGGTGTTTTTACCTTGGAGCACTTAGGTAGGTCTTGAGTTGGGTTCGTAGACAGGTTTCCATGAATATTTACTCACCAACTGTATCTATAACCACACCTTCCGGTGTAAACCACTTAATAAAATAACAAGCTATAAAAAGTGTTTTTAAATCCCAAGGTATGGATTCAGTCTTTTTATTTTTTTATTGCATGTACCGAGATTGTGCAGGTGAATCCCGGTGGGCAGATCGGACGAGGTTTGCCCCACGCCAGGGATTTTTTTTGGTTTTTTTGGCAGGCTAACGCAACCTATTTTGTGTAGGATTTCAAATTCTGAATTTTGAGTTTCCATGAAATTGTCACTGAGTTGGAGCTGCACCCGTTTTCTTGTGGAACGCTCTCTGTGTGCCGAGCAGGAGACTGCCAGGGTCGGTGTAAAGACACCCGCAGCCTTAAGAGGACGACGTGACCGCCTCGCGCCGGAGGGAAACGGAACGTTTAACGGATTCTGATCTACCTGAGGCCTCGGACCGTTGGATAGAGACAGACCTCACGTGCATTACATTTTTAACCTTTTTTAGTACTTGTCACGAAGACGGCAGTTTGTTTTAAATATCTGGCATAACCTGTTGAATTTCACGTTGCAGTTCAAGCCGGCGGAAAACAAAAAACCACCAAAAACTGTTGACCAGGCCGAGCAGCAGCACAGCTTAACGTGTCCTGCAGAGTTCTGACTTCACCGCCCGGTTGCCGAGCTGGCGTCAGCTGCAGTGGTTGTCACTCCGTTCTTGATAACTTGGTTTTCTTTTCTCTTTTTGAAGCCTTAGGTACTTTCTTTGGGTTTTTTGTTGGTTTGTTTGTTTTGTTTTTTTTTTTTCTTTTTTTTTTTTCTTTTTTTTTAATTTTCCAAAGAGGCCTAAAAAATGCATCACCTTCCTCTTGACCCCAGAGCAGGCTGGATGAGCAGCTGTCCCGGTGCTGTCCTAGCACTCCGCGAAGGAGCGGCCACGCGGGCCGGGGCCACCGGCAGCACGGCGTTTCCTACGCTGAAGGTGGTTTCTGAGGACTGGACCTGCACTGCACAAGCAAAACAGCTCCGTTCCTCCCCCCTGCCTGTCGCCCACAGAGTGCCACTCCTGTTCCCCCTCAGCTCGTCCGCTGCGGTTCTGCTGATAACCTGTAACTGAAAATCAAACACCTTCCGCTGCATCGCGCGTGCGACGCTGAGCTGCGCGAGGTTGGGCCGTGTTCCTCACAGCCGGACCGCAGCTCCTGCCTGGGACTGTACATACTTGTTCCATTATTTTGACCAAAAAGTTTAATAAATTTTCAGTGTTTACCTGGATGTGCTCGGTGTATTCTGACAACTCTCCCTGGTGGGGGTGATGAGGCGAGGGGCCTCGCCAGCCAACCTGCCCGGGGTCCGCGTCTCCAGTCCCAGAGGTCGGTCGGGGGCGGCCGTGCCCTGCCTCGGGAAGTTCTCTGTCCATATTCAGTGAATATGTCAGTGCTGTCTATTTTTGATCTATTTTTTCAGCGAATGTAAGTGGAATATGAGTAAAAAGAAAAAGGATATGTTGAAATCTATTATATCAAACAATTTGCTTGTACCACTTTCAATTAAATAGTTTTTGATGATCCATGACATTTTTATCATTTCTTTTTAGATAAAAACATTTTATTGTTCATTTGATAAAATTGGGGGGGGTAGCTAGAGAGGGGGTGGTATATCCCACCCCTGACCCCAGGACCAGGGGGAGAGCATCACCCTGCTGTACCCTGTGCTGTAAAGCTCCCATGAGAGGGGGAACACCTCCCCTGGAGGGGAGATAGGATAGGGGGCAGGGCAGGTGGTGCTTGGCTGGGCCTTGCACAGCTGTTGGGTGGGGTCCAAGCCACCCACAAAGCACAGATTGGCTGAGGGGTAAATATTTCCTACCCCTGAGGGAATGTCAGGCCTCTTGTTTGTGAGATGAAGTTGGCTGTTGTAAAAATGAGAGGTGAGGTCTTGAAACTGTTTTAAAAGGTCATTTATTTTGGTGTGACGGATCCTCAAGGGGCTGCTGAGGGGGGCCGAGGTGAACAGAGCAGGTTGGGGACAGCTGCTGTGTGACCTGAGTTTTGTACACCTTGGATTGCAACAACCCCCTGCAGTGCCCCAGGCTGGAAAGCAGCTGCTGGAGAAGGACCTTGGGGGGGGTTGGTCAACAGGTGGCTGGAAATGAGCCAGAGCGTGACTAGTGGCCAAAAAGCCACCAGCACCTTGGCTGTGTCAGCACTGGGGGGGCAGCAGGACCAGGGCAGGGATTGTCCCCCTGCACTGGGCACTGGGGAGGCCACCCCTGGAATCCTGGGGTCAGTTCTGGGGCCCCTCACTCCCAGCAGGACATGGAGGGGCTGGAGTGTGGCCAGAGAAGGGCAACAGAGCTGGGGAAGGGGCTGGAGCACAAGGGTGGTGAGGAGCAGCTGAGAGCCCTGGGCTTGTTGGGCCTGGAGAGAAGGAGGCTCAGGGGAGACCTTCTGGCTCTGACAGCTCCTGACAGGAGGCTGGAGCCAGGGGGGGTC
>JANIJG010008063.1:12550-30009 GCA_024611175.1 Megaceryle torquata | reverse complement strand
GAAGTTGTGGATGCTCCATCAGTGGATGTGTTCACAAGCAGGTTGGATGGGGCTTTGAGCAACCTGGTCTAGTGGGACGTGTCCCAGCCCATGGCAGGAGGGTTGAACTAGATGACCTTTAAAGGTCTCTTCCCACCCAAACCCTTCTATGATTCTATGACAGGCAAGTAGCAAGGGTTGTATGCTGAAGGCAAGGTGGGCATCATGCTTACAGCTTCTCCAGAAGTCAGGCTTTTACAACGATGTAGACATGGACTCAGGTTTTATTCTTGGCTTTGCCGCTTGCCTTCAGGTGGTGCTCAGGACGGTGGGTTCATCTTGCTGTGCCTATCTCTCTGCCTTTCACATCCACCAAACCCTGAATTAGTAGTTCTAGTCACCCAACGTATGTGGGCTGCAGGTGGCACCGTGGGGAATTGTAGGTGCTGTGCTGCTGCTACGTGCATCGGTACCACTGTGGGGGTTTCCTTGCTCTGATGCCACTGAACTGGAAAAGGTTTTTTACTCTACATGTGGTCGTGTGGTTTCTCTGTATGTGAAGAGTTCTTGTAATCACCTTATCTCGCAGCTGAAGGACTGCATCAGAAAGCTGTTAGAGGGCCGGGTTACTGGGGATACTGACAGCAGACATTTTCTGATGGTTCATAGTTCTGCAGTCTGAATAATGTAGCCAGTTTTCCTTCTGCTTGGCCAGGTTTGCATCCAAGATATTTTCACTGTTATTCAGAAGTAATTTTCAGGGGAGAAATCATTCTATCCTTGCCCCTTATTTCTGAGGATGTGAATTTGTTAACCATCCAAGATGATGGATCATGCCTTTAATGTTGAGATGGTGCTGTACTTGCCAGACCCTTAACATGTTCACGCCGAGGGACCGTGTAATATGGAGAAACTAAGACCATAAAGCCAGCTCATGTGAAGAATCACTTTTAGGACGTAAGAATAAGAAGGTTTTATCCAGATTTTTTCTACAACTGTCTGTAAAATACTTTTACAGAGAAATAACTGTCATGGCCTATCTCAAGGCCAGTGGAAACTGGAGGCATGAGGGTTGGACCGCTTTGCGACAGAGGTACAGTGGAAGAGACTGGATTGCTTACAAGCCTCTCTAGATTTTCTATCTGTTGCCATTCTGGTTGGATCCTGTTGCTTCCCACCTAATGTTTTTGTCCCTGGTAAGCATTGAGTTGGACCTGGTGATGACTTGTCAGGCCCTGCTGTCACTAGCATGTTTGTTTGAGGGGAGGGAACCCACAAAAATGAATGAAGTACTGTTATCTCGAGCCATTCTTAAATGTCAGGATTCATTCTTAATTGAGCTCACTTTAACTTGCCGTAGTTCTTCTTTGGTGTGGTGAAAAGGGTGTTTCAGTCCGTTGAATTTCATGCTGTTTGCGGTGGAGATGCACATTAACGTGTGGTGAGGAGTAAATGTGAGTATGCCATGCTGTCTTCTGTCTGTCTTCTATAACTAATTATCTAGTTGCCACCTTATTCTCTTGTTTCTTAGGATGTCTTGTCTTTCAGTTCTAGGGAACTAATAATGTCCATGGCATCTAGCCTGTATGGCAACCAAAAAACCCAGTTTGCCCAATAAGCTGGTAGTATCACTAACGGTCTTCAATACCAGGGTGAAAAAGACTCAAAGCAAAGAACTTGGAGGTGATTTCTCTTTGTGCAGTACGCACTATTTAGATTAAAGGTTCTGGAAACCCTTTCTTATTTTTGTTCATATAGTCGCTTTCAGCATCACCTCATCTCGCGTCCATCTGAAGCACAACACTGACTAATCTTGCCATTCGCTTAACCTGTTTACTAAACCTGAGTTTCCCAGAGCATCGAGGATAACGCATGAAGGTGACTCAGGTACAGTTTAAGAATATAGAGCAGCCTGGAATAAAGGGCTCAGGAGCAGCAAGTAGGAGTTATTTACAGCAATTTAAGCTCATCGCTCTGTGTGTGGAAGCTGAACAGAGAGGCCTTGCGTCAGGGGGCACGGGAGCAGGGAGCGAGCTCGGCAAGAAGAGATCTAACGCATCTTTCCTCTGGCTCTTCCTTTTAAAGAGGATGTCACTAAAATACAAAATGCCAACCACATGAAATTCCCTGAAAGCTTCCCCATAGTTTTACGCATCATAAAGAGGCAGAGGCTTGCACCTCTTCTCTTCCTTCATAGCCAATATTAATATTTTTTCTTTTTTTTTTTTTTTTTTTAATAGCTTTAGATTGCTGCTCAGGATTTATGGAGTTGCAGTAATCACATTAGTGTATAGACTGAACTTGAGGACCTTTGTTTTATTTACAGGTATCTCAGAGCTGACTATTGGGGATGAGAATGCTCTTCCCATATCCAGAAATAAATGACTTATGGAAAGGGAGATGAACATCTATTTGACTCTTTTAATCCATTGAGTGTCTTTCCCCTGCAGAGTATTTTTTTGCAATGAATTTTTTTTAGCTGAGATTGCTCAGAATCTTCCTCCTCTGAACAAGGGGGACCGTGAAGCTTTGGTATTTGTAAAAGATAGGTTATGAAATAATAAAACCAAGGATTTTTTTAAAAGAAATATTATCTATATATATAAAAAAAGAGTTATAATCACTGTTCATTTTCCTAGTTTCAGAAAACTGCTTTCCCTCCCACTGCTGTTTTTGTACATATGGATGATTGTGTAACACGGAGTAAAGGCATTAGCAATGTTTATGTGCTTTTACATTTTCTGTCAGTATGCTAATTATCATCAATTTCTCTAATCAGACCATGCCATTAACATTTCTCCTATTCCTTGCTTAATGGGAATCAGAGTTGAGGTTTCACGTGCAACAACTGTATTGTTTTTTGTTCCTGTTTCTCTGCATGTGTAACTCACACACACAGGCATCCTTTTTTCATTTGTAAATAACAGTGTAAAATTTTTTTTTGCTAAAATGTTAACAAGGTGAGAGAAGGTCCATGACAAAATCATGTGGGTACAGCCCACACAACAGAATGTCTTGATGCTGAGGGCTTCTTTCTTTGTGCAGGCACATGGTGCCCATCACAAATACTACCAGCACTTGGATGCCTCATGTAAATGCTGCATTCCTTTAAAAAACAGTAATACAGTGCTGCAAAGTGAAGACGTTTTCATTTAATTACCAGTAATTGTCATCTTTCTTTGAACAACTTGCCTTTGGTAGCCCAGCAGTACCTTTTCTGTCCCCTCAGAATTTTCTGTGCTGTGAGCTGTGCCTTTACAAACGATTTGAACTTGTGGAAGTGGCAGGGGCAACTTTCGGAAACATGTAGCTGCCAAGTTTCCTGTGATGTGATCTTAAAATAGACCAGACTGGGAAAAGAGGGGAGGACTGTCACCAAGTGCCGCTCCGCATGTCAGGACTGTTTTTACTTGATCTATATCGGCTGGTGAAGTCCTTTGTGAGCAGAAGAAAGAACCTCACCCCCACCCATTTCCTCTTTTCAAGCTATTTTGGGCTCACTGTGAAGTTCTCAGTGTACTTTCTCAGCCAGAGCAGCATTGTGAGCTCCTTCTGGTAAATCGCATTTTTGGGCTGGGGGGGTGGGGTGGGGAGGACTTGTAAGGGGAAGTCAGGAATTTGTCTTTAAACAAGTTGGGTTGGGTTTTTTTTCCCTTTGTGTGTGCATGAGTGTGTGCAAGAAAATATTAATTATCCCACTAAATGTCATGGAAGTTTCCAGTATCATTGCAGTTTACCTAGATAGCTTTCACTCATGCTAGCAGGTGGTATTGACATTTTCTCTTTTCTGTTTTAAGGAGTCATTAAACTTAACGAAGAGCTAGTCCCAGGAAGAGGCATCAGGATCTTAAGGAACTTGTGGAATAATCAAGCTGAGTGTTCTTACTAGTGCATGGTTGAAAAATGCCACTGCCTAAATATGCATCACTGATCTATTTCTGTAGGGAGGCGATAGCCTAATTCAATTTTTTCTTTTTCTTTCTCTGATGTTTCCACCAGAATAACTCAGTTATTTTCACTGAGATTCTCATTGACTCCAACCACTGTGGGAGAGATCAGAACTGGAGTCTAATTTTCCATGTGTACATAAAGAGTTCTCCTCTCCTTAGTTATGTCCATATTCCCAGAAAAAAAACCCAAAACCCTAACTGTAGAGCAGAAAAAAAATCTGAAAGAAGATCTGGAAGTGTGAGAGAACACACTCTCACATTTCTCTGCTTAGAAAAATGTGGATGCTATAAAACACATGTAAAAGGAGAAAAAGAGAATGGGAGGAGGATTTGAAGGGTTTTATCATGTCTTTGGTTAGGGCTTTTTGCTGGTTTTTTGCAGAACTGCACAGTGCTGCGGTTCCTCAAGTCCTCAAAAGTGTTGCTACTTGAACCTGCTGAACTCTGATCAGTTTAGAGGAAGAAGGATTTGTACTTGATTTGTACTCACTGCAGAGTTTTCTCTGGGAAATTGGGAATACCAGCTCAATCCTAGGGAGTGTTTGGTTGGAAGGTTACCCTTGCTTAAATGGAAGCATTTTCTAGTGAACCCATGAAAAAAGTCCTCTGTGGGAATGGAAAAAGTGACTGATTTGAATATTTTCTTTCTTATCAAGTTTAAAATTCAAGAACAAACCAGGAAGAGATTATTTGGATATTCCTGCATCATAACAAAATTTAAAAAGAAAACCAACAAAACCAAACAAAACCAACTTACATTCTGTATCTGAAAATTCTTTGAAGTTTGCTTTTGGGATAAATGTTCCTTGTGCTGTCACATTGCAGTCAACGGGCAGTTCCTGACTTCTCAACATGGACTTGATAGTTTGGTTTTTTTTGCATTGTAAATGCGTCAGTCTTCTGGGTGTGTGCATCCCCCAAACAGATACATTTTGCTACCATTTTAAAAGGGAACAGGTATTTTCTGGAAGAATCAGTTGTCCTTGTTCTGCCCCCAAATTCTAGTTTTACCATTCAGAAATAATCTCAATGCCTCCAATATCTTTTATGGTTAAATTAGACCTGAAGTCCTTGGGGTAGGGTTCAGAAGGAAAGGCCTTGGCAATTTTCAACTTCTGCCTGAGTTATTCTTGTGTTTGTTTGGTCTGTATTAAAATCCTCAGTCAATGTCTGTGAGGCATGGGAATGTTTTGCAGGTGCAGAAACTTGGAGCCAGTCCTGGTAGCACTGTGTTCTTCTGGTACTCTTATCTCGCCCATCTTTTCCACAAGCTGAAGCACCGTATCTGCAACACCTTATTATTTTCATGGTGGTAGTAGTGTCTTAAGCTCTCTTACTGGTCCTTCTATCACCTGATGGGCCAGCACAGTGCATACTGCTGTTATTTTTCTCAGAAATACATCCTTGTGTCTCACTCACTTCTCTGTGCACCAAAACCAAAGTAGGTTTTCTTCAGTCATTGCTACCTTTCTCCTAAAGATCCAGGATATCAACTTGCTGGTTTTTCCCCTAAATTCATAAAGCTTCAGCAAGAACCCAGAAGGATGTGAGGGCTGGACAGAACAGTCCAGCCTAGGTTTCCAAGCCTGACTTCCCCAGCATAATTTGGAGTTTTCCTATTTGGCTGCCAGGACTAGAGCTGGAGTCCAGTGTATTGTGTATTCAAGTTGTCTCAAAGCTTGCTGCACTGTTGTTTGTAGGGGGGGTTTTGTTAGCTTCTTTAATTCCTGGCTGCTAAAGATCTCTTCTGCAACCTCCTGCCCCTCACTTCTGGCATTAAAAATTTGAAATAAATGGCATTTTCATTTTGGTGTGGAGATAGAATTCATTAAAGGCAAATCCAGACACCTTCATGGGTGTGTTTTGGGAGCCCAGGCTCAGATTCATGTAAAAAACTGATGTGAAATAGTTCCTTGTGAGTATTTGTCTGTAGGCAGCTTGTTTTATGACGGCAGGTCACGGAGGAGGATGGTTGTCAGGGCTGGGTACACAGGAGGCAAAATACGGGGTTTCTTTCTGAGGCTGGGGGAAGCATTTCCACGGTGCTGAGCCCAGCACCGACAGCCCAGCCCAGCCCATCTCGGGCCGCTTTATGAGGAAGGTTCTTGCAAGCAGCCGAAGCACAGAGGGTCATCAATTCTGGGCTGCATCAACGTCTCCATCGGTGCCAGTCGGCGAGCAGGAACTGTTCTCAGCCAGGCACGGTTCCAGGTGGCTGGGGACAAGACAGGGCTGCATATTTACAGCCCTGACAGCCTGTTGCTGGAGCTTGCCACCGCTGTGCACTGGCCCTCGCTTGTAGTAGCTGGGTCGTGACATTGGCATGGGATAACTTTGCGCAGCTGGGCCACACTAGTGCCAGATACGAGTCCCATGGTACGAGCTGACCCGGCTGCACTGAAAGTCTCATTCTTTTCTCTGTCACTTTTTTTTTTTAATCAACAATGCAAAGCAAGGGTTATGGCTTAATACGCTCTTGCACCCACGTGCATGAAATACGGAGACATCAAGCAAACACAATTCTCTTTCTTTCCTTTAAGCATGGTACGGGTTTCTTAAACATCTGCAGTTGTCCAAGCTGCAGATCTTGCTCTCCTAAAGGCAGAAAGTGTGGGGGGGAAAACAAAGAAAACAACAAAAAAGCTTGTATGTCTATATATATAAAAATAAAATATATCCCTGGTTTCTATTTCCTTTCTGCTTAGGGAAGAGCACTTTTGAGTGTTGGAATAATGCAAGCTGCACATTTTTCTAATGAGCGTCATCTTATTTTGAGTCGGAAATACTGAAATCGTGCGCATCACACAGGTCAGCAACTAAAGCCCAATTACATACTTAGTTGTAAATTGTCCAATTGCAAAGGGCCAGCAGTCAGCTTTTCTTGCCCAATCTAGGGTGTCTCACAGGTATATATTTACAATTCCTACACCAGCTTCATAAGCATAAAATGAGTTCCAAGTCTCTGTTGCCTTGAGGGTTTTTTAGATCAGGAACGGACTTTGTTTCCCAAGTTTGTCCCTAATCCAATAAAGATGTTTAAAGTGTTACTATAAAAGAATAGATATAAAAATACAATTAATGGGTATTGGAAAATGCTGACAAACAAGCAAAGAGACAATTTTTATTTTTTCTTAATCTTCAATCATGGCAATCTGAATTGGGATTTAGCTCAGAGCAAATTGCCATTCTGAAGCATTCAAAAATAATTTGCCAAGATAAGAGTTGCTTAAAATAGTGATGTTAAGAAAACTCAACAGATGACATCAAACCAAGAAAAACTTCCAGTTCTTTTTCTTTGTTTACTGGCTTTTTATTTCCTCTTGGGAAACTCTGAAGCCAGATTTTCAGGCTATTCTCTGCAGTTATGGGAACCCGGAAAGGTTAGTTTTTAAATCAAGTTTCTCAAGAAGAAACACAACTCCAGGAACTGGGACCTGAAGAAAAGGAGCAAATACCACAATATTTGAGATGGCTTTGTTGCCTTCTGACTTTCCCACAGGCCAGAGGAGCTGCGGTCCCTGACAAAGACGATGGTGTGTGGTTCCCACTCAGACCTGCCTGTGAATGTCCTGCTCTTGGCAGTTGTAGGTGCAAAATGCTGTGTCTTATCAGTCCCTGGCAGAGCGGTGACAAAGAGCTTTGAGGGGCAGCACATCCTAACGGTGAGAGGGCGTGAGAGGCCAAGCGCTGCATGCCAGGCTCCGTCCTTCCAGATTGTCCCTGTTTTTCAAGCAGTAGAGCACAGAGTGATGAGAGAAACAAAGGGTGGAGCTGAGTCCTTGCATGAGTAACATCTGCAGGACTGGGCCTGATCCTCTTCCCACTGCAATCAACAGGCATCACGCCAGCCCCAGCACTGGGACCAGGAGCTGTGCCAGCAAAGCAAAGGGAAACCCCATTAGGCTCTTTCTAGGGCCTGCTCAAGGAGAAAGCATATAAAAGGGAATTAAAAAAAATAATTAAAAAAAGCCACAAATAGGTAAAAACAAATGATACTATTAAAATAGGGACCTGTTTTGTGAGCAGTGTCTTTAGTCCTGCCAGTCCTTCCGATGTGTGGGAAGTGTGGTGCCTGGTTGGAGGAGTCAGTCTCTGGGCTTGGAGGTGTGGGACACGAAGAACTGGAAGAGAAGATAGCCACTGGCATCTCTGTGGTGGGGTTGCCATGAGGGCAGGGAAGATGTTTTTCTCAGCTGGGGAATGCTGCATTGCAGCTTTAAAAAAATTTGGAAATACCATCCTCATCACCTGGATCTTTTCCCTAAGCTTTGCCTTTCTTTTCATCTTTTTAGTATAGTTAATCTTATTTCTAAATACCAATTTTCTTTCCCCCAAGGAATTTAGTAGGTAATGCCATCTTTACCTCCTTCTCTACCCCGGTTAAGTTTCCAAGGTGTTTTTTAATTTCTGAAGAGGGTTTTTTTTGGTGCTGTGTATTTAAGTATGGTAAATTAGAAGAGAAATAGGTCAACCGATTAGTAACTGCTGGTTTGCCTTTAAAAGCAAATCACATTAAAAATGATTCTTCATATTTCTCAGCGTATGTGCCAGCTGTGTGTAATTTTAGCCTATGGTAGCGGCAGTGGGTCACTTGGGGCAAGGGAAAACAAACCCTCTGGAATCAGAAGTGAGAGCAGAGTAAAGAAAAATAACAAAAGCACATGTAATTATTGCCTAAAAAAATAATAATTTAGCGCTCCAGTGAGGTTTGGGGAATCCTGAGTGTAGGACAGTGGCAGCTTTGAGCCTCGTGGGCTTGGAAAAGTGCTTCGCTTGGTAGCACAAGCCTAACTCATGGACTGATCTGAGAACTTTGCTGTTTAAGTTAAATAAAGAGGACATTTTCCTATTCACTGTTCTGTCCCTGTCAGTTTGTGGACCATAAGCAGAGCTGTTACAGTGCTGGCACATCTGAAAACATGCTTTTCTATTTCCCAGAGAGTTTTCCAGGTACGAAATCAGCTCGTAGTGATAATACCCACAATGTGTTAAAGCAAACTCAAGGGGGAAACATAGCTACTTGGCATTCCTCAGACTATAAAGAGGACTGTTTTACTGCTAAAACGTTGTGTCCCTCCTCCATCCAGCACTGTTTGTTTTGGGTAATCTTAAATGTCACAAGGTGCTCTTCCACAATTGACCACAATTGTGTTGAATCTTTTGAAAGACAAGGAGAGGAAAGATTATCAGTAACTTGTTTGCTATACTTTTAAAAATCGCTTGATGTGTGTTTCTGAACTGGTTGGGGAGCTCCTTAAACTCGTGGTAGGCTGAAGTTCTCTTCGTTAATGATTGCGGCTTAGTCTGCACTAGAAAATGGCACGTCAGCGACGGCTGTGCGTAAATCACTCTCCTAACAAGTTTAGCTGTGCCAGCGGAAACTGGGAGGGTAGGTGACATTATTTAAAATAAAAACAACAAATATTTTGCTGGTGTAGCTTGTTCCTTCCAAGAGGCAGGTTTAAACTATACTGTCTAAGGGGTTCTTCACTCGCAATAACTGCGTAGTGGTAAGGGACGGGTACCTGCGTAACTTTATGAATGTGAGGTGCCCTCATGCCAGGAGGAATATTGGCTGTCAAGATGGCCTGTTTTCAGAAACCCCTGCCAGCCTCACTTAGACCCAAGCAATACCAATTTAATAGCTTTTTAGAAGTTAGTGGAGTCTGTGCTTTGTCCTGATGAGCGTTTTCTTTCAATCAATCTAATCAGCAGAATTTAAGTTGTAACCTGCTCTGGGTTCAGTGCCCTGGGCACTGGCTTTGGGCTCAGTGTTGGGCGAGGCACATCCCGGGGCCCCTCCAGCCTGAAAGGGCCCAGTGGCTTTGGGCAGGGCTGTGCCAGTTTTTGGGCAGTGGTGCAGCGCATGCTCTGTGCATCAGAATGACTTCGGAACCTTCGGAGGTGCTGGAAAGGTGATCCAAGAAAATTGCCTGAATGGGCAGAAAAAGACCTTTTTTATCTTAGATGCTTTCTGAAAACCCAGATCTCTTTTCTGCTTCATCTGGTGATCGCTGTGGTTCCTCTGCACTTGGCCATCCATCATTGACAGGTTTCAGAGGTGCAGGACTAGTGGTAATGGTGCTCTTAAACTCTTGAGTGTTGTTACGGTTCCAGTTATTTTTCTGGTGTTGTATCTTTGACATGCACCAGTTTTTGCCAGTGTAGAACAGCTCTGGTCCATCTACCATCCCTCCCTTGTACTCAGTACCCTCAATGAGCCAGCAGTATGAAGGAAAATGGCACAAAATTTCCCAATTCCTCTTCCAGTGTTCAGAAGATTTATTTATTTTTTTTTTGATCTTTTCCTTCTCTCTGGCATAGAGGTGATCGTCCACTTGGATTTGCTGAGTATGGTCATGGGGTGTTACAGAGCAGATCTCTCATCTCCTGCTTCTTTGTCACTGTGCTGGCACCACTTCTGTTCCCAGTCGTGCGGTGCCTCTCCGATTTCCTGTCTCTACATGCCAATGCATGGGAGCTAGACAGTCAGCAGTGCTGTACTGGGGCCAGAGCCAAAGAAGAGGAGCAAAAGACGTGAGCAAAATTCTTTCCTTGGGTGAAGCTCTGCACTAGGGGTCTTAGGTTATTGACTTGGAATGACTGACCCAAGTCTTTCTAGCAATTTGAAGGTGTGGCTTGTAATTGGAAGCCCTCCTGTCCCCTCTTTTTTTTCACTCTTCTATTCCAGCATTGCCATTTGAGCTGGGTTTAAATTCTGTGGAGTCTGCAGGGCTGTGCAGAAAATCCAGGAACTCCTGTCTTGCTGTTCCAGTGCTCCACTGTGCACTCAGATTTCCCACTTGGTTTGCCAGCTCATTCTGAGACTAAAACCAACATAAAGACACAGCATGTTCCACACGAATGCTCAGATGCTGCAGGAAGAAGTTCTGCAAAGCAGTCTGAGTGGTAGCACGAAGGATGGCTAGTTTGTGGACTTCAGAGACACCCAGCAGTAATTTGGAGACTATGAAAGTCTGGAACTGATAGCACTGGACTAGCAGTAGCCACACAAGGTTCTCCACAGAGTTGCAGTTCTGGTCAACTGAACCCATGTGTCAACTGGAAGAACAAACCATGGTGTAGATACTGTCCCAAGTGCCTCACAGTGGCAGACTTTCATTTTTTTGTTAATGGAATTGATCTGCTCTGTGATCCAGTGCAACCTCTCATCCTGGAAGTTTTTTCCATATCCTGTTTATTCCCCGCAGGTCTCTCTTAACAGCTGGCATTCTTGCTGGCCCTTTGGCCGATGACTGGCAGACGGTCACCAGGTCCCTCATCTCAAATCCATCAGAGGAGTAGCAAAACCCAGCTCACTTACAGGGACTGCTCCATCCTTTCATTTGTGACCTGACTTAAACCAGGGGTTTACATATTGAAGATTGGTTAGCAGTTTTTTTAATGGCATGGGAATGCTTGTCCGAGAATAGGTTCATAGCTATGCTCTTAGGATCCAAACCAGACAGAAATGTGGGTCTGTGTGCATCTGGTTGGGATAGAGGATTGTAGGGCTTTGGGTTCACTTGAGTTTTGGTGGTACGGTTGGTTTGGTTTACTTTGAGATGTCACTTAAAAAGGGATTTGTCCTAATTTAACAGTAATCCACGATCTGGAGGCAAATACATGTTTTGATGATGGCCTAGTGTTTCTAGAATGTTTCAGGTTTTATTTTTGACAGGTCTTTCATGTGATAAGATCCATGCTTGGGGGCTGCACTTTGCAAAACTGAGAATGAAGGAGCTCTGCAGGGTTTAAGATAATTCAGTCTCTTTTTTCTCTTGTCTCCCATGGTGAATTTGCTCCTGTGGTGGTTGCATAAGGGAACCCAGCTGAGCAAGCCTCAATAAAAGAGTAGAAGCTTACTACTTGCTTTCTGTCAACTTGCCACATTCCTTCTGTACATGCTGCTCTACATCAGTTGCACATTACCACAGTAAATAGCTTCCAAAACTCCAGCAGTTCCTTTCTCCCATCAGCCTTTGCTTGTTAGCATGGCCAAAAGGTTTTTGTGCTACTGCAGCACAGCTCGTCTGTAGATACTGAAGAGCAGAAACCCGTTTATTATCAGTGTCCTTTTTCATACCTTGATAGCCCTGGATGATCTTACATTTCTTCTGGGAAAGGGGTGAACTGGGTATCTGGAAATGTGAGCAGTCACAGGCTTGAAGTTGGACAGCCTCACCTGTGGTATTAGGAGACTGGACCATCTCTCTTACGATGAGAGGCTGAAAGCCCTGGAGCTGTTTATCCTGGAGAAGAGAAGACAGAGGGGATGTGATCAGTGCTCACCAGTATCTAAAGGGCAGGCGTTAAGAGGACGGGCCCAGTCTCTTTTCAGTGGTGTCCAGCAACAGGACAAGGGGTAACTGGCACAAACTGGAACACAGAAAGTTCTACCTCAATATCAGGAAAAACTTCTTTCTTGGGAGGGTAATGGAGCCCTGGCCCAGGCTGCCCAGAGAGGTTGTGGAGTCTCCTTCTCTGGAGAGATTCCCAACCCTCCTGGACACTGCAATTGTGGGCACCCTGCTCTGGGTGACCCTGCTGGAGCAGGGGGGTGGCACCAGACGACTTACAGAGGTCCCTTCCAAACCTCACCATTCTTTGTGGTTCTGTGATTTCCACTGAGGGCCAGACTCAGGACTTGGAAGTCTTAGGAGGAATCTGGAAGCCCTTCACTGGAAGGGCATGTGGCAATCCAGGGGATTTTTCCAGGATACTGGATACAAGTAGCCCATCAGAAGAAGGAACTTTTCACCAGTCCTCAATTAGATACCTAGAGAATGCTCCCAGAAGGACTGGAAATTGAGGCCTTACTTAAATGGGTTGTAAGAGAGCAGGTTTTAGGCAACTTGAATCAGGTGGTGTGTGAGGTTCACCCCACTGATGGCACAATCCCTCTTCCAAGCAGAACTAACTCGCAGCTGCCCAGCTCCTCCGTTATATGGGTTGCAGGTTTCCTGCTGTCGCACACTGGAGGTAGGAACTGCCAGGTCTCAGAGGTATCTTGCAAAGAGCTACATTTTTTTCTACATTTCTACATTGTTTGCTTCATCTAAGTTAATGAGGTGCCTGTTTTATAGTGGTGGGTACAGCATGAGCATGGCATTCTCTGCCTCCTTTCCTACATACTTGCTTTCATCCCAGTTGTACAGTATGAGGAAAGACTTGGCATTGTCTTCCTGACTTACCAAATCTTTATTAGTCATGTCTTGGGGAGATGGTGGCAGTTCTTCACCTCCCACACGTAGCCTACATAGAGCCTTTTACCAGACTCAATATGGATTAAAAAAGAAAGAAAGAAAGAAAGAATCCTAATTCTTTCGCTTCTTTAACTGCAAAATGGAAATAATTCATCAGTGTTACAGACTCGTTTGTCTGAGAACAGTAGCCTGTGCTATCAATGGTATTTTGTGGTTCCCTTCCCCCTCTCGCTGTTGCAGTAGGGCAAATTGCATCATTTTTAATAAGATTAGAGCTATTTGCATTTTAAGGTGTTCAGGGTATTAGCTGGCGGTGTGTCAGTTTAGTCTGTCTGAGCTGGCTTTGGTCACCTCCCATATAAAGGTTAGAGAGTTCAAAAATATTGTGCCTTGTTGAACTGAGAGTCTAGACATGTCTGGAGAGAGATCCTTAGTTTTTTGGGGTTCGTCTAAGCTTTGTTTCAGTAGGGGTGTGAAAAGTACCAAAAAATGACAAGCGAACATAAAGGTTTGAAAGTCATTTGAGTACCCTGTGGGTGAGAAATACCTGTATCTTTGCTCCTAGCAAGGAACAGTGAAAGGGAGCACGTTAAAAAAATGAAAGAGCACTGTCAAGAGAATAAAAGGCCCTTTATTTGCATGTAGAAAAGGAGAAGCAGTTTGGGGTTGCTCCTGTAGAAACTTCGGTGTGCCAGGCTGTAGTCCTCTGTCTGCGTTCTGCCTGTTCCACACAACCTTTCCTGGCTGCGAGCCAGGCGACAGCCTTCCCTAAGGCTTCAGGAATGAAAGAAAAGAGCAGTAAATATGCAGAGTATTATTCCCACAGGACTGGCACGTGTTGCCTCTTCTGGGAGGCCCAGCTGATGGTGGTGGCCCCGTGCTCCATGCAGCCACAGCCGTCCCTCTGTCCTGCTCAGAGGTACCTTCTCTGTTTGCCACCTTTGTGATCAAGAGTTCCCCAGTTCTCTGACTTGAAAAGGCCCATTCCCCTTTCCCCTCATGTTCCAGTGAACCTCTTTGGCCCTTTGAGAGGAAAAAAAGCATATTGTCCAAGAAAGTGGTTTCCAGGAGAAGATCTCAAAACAAAAAGCAGTGCTGCTCCTACACTAAAAACCCTCTTGAATCATGGAGAGTTTAATGGTTCTTAACAGAAGTTGGACAGTTGCCTCAGCCTTGACAGATGCTTCTGTGTATTGTGTGCTATCTGGAGGAGTCCCTGTATGCTGGGGTCATTTTACCTTGTGTAGGTGCTTTGAAGTGCTGGTTGAAGTAGGAATGCTCAAAGCTATGCCATGGAGACTGCTTTTGCAGTTGCTGACGGGTGGACAAAACACTGGAGTTACACACTGGGGTTCTTTTTCCCACAGAAAAGCTTGCAATTTCTTGACTAGCAGGTGAAGCAGCGGGGGAAAAGGACAGAGGAATAGTAACATAAGCACAGTATCCCTCTTGAAGCTTCCTAGAGAGGAATTAAAGCAGAACAGGAGCTATTTGCCTATGCAAGTTTCTACAGGCAAATAATATTCTTGACCACTCTCCAGTTCTCGTGATAGTTGGAGTATTTTAAAGCTCTGACTTCTGAAACTGTAAATAAGAATGTCAAGTTTCATTCCAAACTTACAGTAAAACATGATTCAAGCCTTCCTGACTGCAGCTTAAACCTTTAGTGTATAGCCTTAGTAAACTCAAATGTTTCTAAACAACTGTAAAAAATTGAAATTATTTTTTTTAGTCTTGGGATTAACTTCAAGTGGGCAATACTGGAATTATCAAACCCTCATGACCAGTAGTGCTAAAGGCTCTTGAAGGATTTAACTGCCTCAGCACTTCGGTTTAATTTGAAGTGTGGAGAAAGAGAGCAGCCAGTTTATTTCCCTAGTTATTTAGGCACCACTGGTGATATATTTGTGGGTTTGTATATTTAATACAGGCTTTGATGTTTTCCCTTATGCATCTTTTTATTGTATAAATAACGTCCTTGTTTCTTAGTGTTTGTTGTTGGTGTGTGCAAATACATTCGTCTTCTGTTTCACCCTTCCCTAGTGACCTGTTACATTTAGTTATAGGATGTGCAGAAAGGAAATAATTAGTCTAACTTTGATCTGCCCTTGAAATTGCGCTGTGCTTTTAAACCACCGCAGGAGGAGAACAGTAAGTTTCTGCTCTCCTCAGCAACAAAGCACAGAGCGATTTTAGGCCTTGTGAATTATTGTCTTATGGTAGCCTAAAGAGCTGCTTTTCAGCAGCCGAGTTGTGGATGGAGACTTTTCTTTCCAGCACAGAGGTGCTGCAGATAGGGCAGTGATGTGCCAGGAGCTCCTGAACTGTGAAATCAGAAGAGACCGTTAGATCATCGCTTCTGAGCACGTGTGTGGGTGCCAGTTTCATCTCACCCGCTTACTTTCATATGGTCCCTCACCTTAATTTAGGGTTGCTTTTTTTTTTTTTCCACTTCTTCACGTTGAGCCTCAGTTTGTCGTTGATTCCCTTCTGCACACCGCTATGGCTTTTCCTTTTTTTTTTTTAACCTTATTTTTCTTTTTTCACATTGGCATTCTGCTTGGCACTGTGGGAGCAAATTATTAAAGGTTCCCTGCTCCAAGGAGCTCTGGAAAGAAAAAAAGTAAAAAGAAATCTGCCAGAAGTTATTTGAACTGAGCTGTGAAATTTGCAGACTGTTACTGGAAAACCACGTATAGTTTTCTGTTCTTGGTCTCCAAAGTCTGGAAGCAAAGCAAAGGTTGGGCGACAGAACAAAACCAGCTTTGAGATTTGGTTTTTTCCAGCTGCTGGTGGTGAAGGAGAATCTTGGGTAGTATGGCCACAGCTTTTGACTGTGTCCATCAAGTTCATTTGCTTTTACTCTAAGTTGAACCTTTCAAGTTATTTGTCTTTTTAAACCTTTAATTATTTCCCAGTGGGTGTTTGTTTTTTAGACACCAAAAATCCTAAAAGCTAGGTAATAGGAAGGTAGGAAACAGCTTTATTTCTCTTAGTATCTGGACTTTGTTTTCACAGTTTCTTTTACTGCTCAGAAAAAAAAAACCAAAAAACAAAAAAACCAACAACAACAACCAAACCCAAACCATTTGGAATACAGAAAATACAATGGGTGCTATTTCTCCATCTATGCCCCTTTGGCTGTGCCCATGGCTTGGGGGGAGATTGTCCTGGTGCAGCAGAAGATTGTCTTGGTGATTTAATAGATGGTCCCTGATATATGGGAAATAATATTTACTGTTAAAATCCTAAAAAGGCTTCCTTGTTGGCTTTTGGGTTGTTTATTTTTTTAGCTAGGCAGCTGTTGAGCAAAGAATACTCAGAATTTCCTACGGTGGTTGTGAGCATTTTACTCTTTAATCTCACCTCATATTTCATAAGCAATTCATCTTTTTTTTGTTGTAGTTCCAGATTTCAAGATCGTAGATGTAAGGACTGTCCTTTCCTTATTTACGCAGCTCTCAGGCCACTGCAGTTGTGATTTGTGGTTAAAAGATCTTTATGTTCCTGTAATACAAAAAAATGGTGAGAATGAACAAATTTTACCAATATGTTGCACGGGTGAAGTGTGAAACCAAGATCTTTGTAACTCCTCATAATTACAGATCCCACTATATAGTTGGGATTATTTTTTATTATTTTCACTCGGATTAGCTGTTATTGCCACTGAGGGATCTTTTCCAGTCCAGTTAAGTATTCTTGTTTGGTTGATCTATTAGCTGGGTGTACTTCCTGCCCAAAGCCATTGTGCTTTGAGATGACACCCTCCTCCCCCTGTGCTGTACCCCAGAGCTAGATGCAGTAGTATATAAAGTATCTTTGCCCACTTCACACTGTTAGGATGCTAAATTATTTAGGTTTTTCAAAAGGCAGTTATTCCTCTGCTGAAAGAAGGTTCAACTGTGTACAGCAGTGGTGGTTAGTCCTCGGTGTATGTTTGTCCATAAATGTATATGAAAGGTAGGGATGTTAATATTAGTTTCACAAAGTCTACCGGGGTGGAAACAGAATGTAAATCTGAGTATGTATCTCTCTGTTGTGTTTTGCCTCTAGCAGCTTTTAGAATCACAAATGCACATTTTTAATGACTAAATGTAACATTAACAGAGCGCCATTCTGCCCCAGTTGTTTCATCTGAGAATGGACTTGCTAGAGACTGCTTTTAAGTAGCCACGTCTGTCTAATGAAGGTTTCCCCCTTACCCCTAAAAAAAAAAAAAAAAAAAAAAAAAAAAAAAAAAAAAATAAAAAAAAAAGAAAAAAAAGAGATTATTAATTTGTTGGCAAAAATGGGGGTAGACATGTGGAAAAAAAAAAAAAGAGGG
>JANIJG010008059.1:0-43889 GCA_024611175.1 Megaceryle torquata | reverse complement strand
ATGGATGGGGAAGGGAGCGGGGGGAAGTGGCAGGAGAAACAGACAAGAAAGGGTTAAAAAGATGGCATTGAAACCCTGTTCCATGGGGATAAATGCCTGACAGGGAGGATGTCACACCTTTGTGGCACTGCTTCAAGTTGTCATGTAATAAAAACCACCCAGCAGCTCTCACGGCACATGTAGTTGCTCTCATTTCCCCCTGGCACCAGGTCCATCACGAGGGGTGGGCACAGAGGGGGGCACAGCTGCCAGTGCCACATGGGCTTGTCAGTGTTGTCAACCCCTGCATTTGACCCCAGGCTGTGCACTGTTTGCAAGGCCTCTGGAGAGAGGCTGGTGGGGTTTGCGCCTCCCGAGCTCATTTCAATCTGCCTGCAGCTTTGGGTTGACTCAGTAAAGTCCTTTTTCCAGTGGCCAAGAGGTGACGCTTTGCTTGTCCATTTCCTCACCTTTATATGAGACACAGGTTGAGCACAGGCAGCTGTAAAGGGACGGGTTTTCTGAGAAGATGAATGCATTCACCATTCTCCTGTAAGGATGCTGCCCAGAGGAGATGCTGGGCAAGGGGCAGGGGACCTCAAGGCAAGAAACAGCTCCCCAGGGACCAGCTAAAGAAATGCTAAGATGTATAACTAGTACTGTCAAACAGCATTAATTGCTTTATTTTTATATTCTGCAATCTAGACCTGAGCTAAAAACTGCTTTTTGGCTGCTCAGTTATATTAATAAATTCTTGTCTGCGTTTCCCTTTTGCCTGTAGCAAGATTTTGAACATGATACCCCTCTTGTCTCCACTGCCCTGAGGGCAGGAAGAGTGGGGGGATAAGCCAGGAGCTTGCTTGGACCACTGAAAGAGGGGACATCACAGCAGCAAGGTTTCCTGGATTAATTTCCAGCTCATTCCTTCCTAAATACCATTCCCTGCAGCTAAAAGCAAGAAAGAAAGGGTGGGCAGGGGAGAAGATAGTAAAAAAGATGCAGGACAGAAAGGGAATGAGAAGATGACATAGTGTTTTTCCTTAAGGAGGACAAGGTCTCCCAAGACCTCATCACCCTGGCTGGCAGCCACCACTCAAGCAGCCCCCATCTCCACCAGGCTGCTGCGGCAGGGGCCAGGGTGCTCTCCACCCTTCAGTGGGCTCCTTTGCAAAAAATAAATGGCAGCCAAGAGGCCAGAGGATCAAAAACAAGGCTGAGGTATGTGAATGTCATTGCTCAGCCTCTAAAAAAGCACCCTTGGAGAGAGTTCTGCTGCAGGCCAAGAACTGTATCCCCCTACCGCAGGCACCAGGGACATGAGGCTGATGCTGAAGGTCAGACATGGTAGGTAGCCAGCTTCCAGGGGGGACAAAATGCTGCACTCACAGCTCTGCTGTGGCTTGTGGGTATGGGACACCTCTGCATGTGGAGGCAGATGATATGGTCCCAAGATCCTGGTGTTTTCCCAGGGTGATTCTCATGCTGAGTTCCCTGGGGCTGCAGTGCCTTGTTCCCATGCTGAGAGTGATGCCCTGAGGTGGGAAGGTGCTGTTGGACATGGACTGGCAGCAGGGATGGAACCCAGAACAAGCCCAAGCTGGAGAAACTGGGGAGGTCCTGGAACAACAGGGCTTGTTTTGCTTTTTATTTCTGAAATGCGTCATCTTTTGGACAGATGAGGAAATCTCTGCTTTAAACAGCTCTGGAAAAGCCTTTTTCCTGCCCCTGCCCCCCCCAGCCCCCCCAGCGCATTTCAGTCACAGCAGGAGAGGGTTCCCGAAAGGAGCCAGCTTTGCTGCTTGTCTCTCGAGTATCCACCAGCAATTGCAAGGGGAGAAGGCAGCACTCAGCATCAGAGATGCCCCCAAAACCACAGGATCCTGAGAAACACCCTCATCCTGAACTTCACCTGCTGGCAACACACCCAAAGCTGTCACCCCCCCATCCCACGGCCACCTCCTCTGGTAATGACCAGCACCTGCACCCAACACAGGCATGGTGGCCAAAAGCAGAGGGATTATGGCAATAGCATCCACCCCCAGCACATTGCAACACCCAACTTTTCTCTTCCTCATCCCAAAACCCCCAAATTGTTCCATCACAGGGCCACCAATGTCTGGCCCAGTGCAGCATGCTGGGGATACATGGTCCAGCTGCCTCAGCCCATGAGGTGGGCTCCCTCCCCACCACCGGTCCAACACGTACCATCTGTCCAGCAGCTGGTAGCTACATCCATGGCTGATCCTCTCCCAAATTTGGCTATTCTTCTGACCTTGATCACAGCTTGGGATAGGTGCCAACACATAACCACATATCCTGTCAACTGAGGGTTGTTTTTAATTTGCTCCTGGGTTGGTTTTTTTTGTTTGCTTTCTGCATGAGGGTGCACGAACCTGCACACAGACCTTTGGAGGCTTTAACCAGCCCCCTTATGCAGCACCTCTCCCAGTGCAAACCATCCGAGTCATTCACACTGATCACTGTGTGAGGCTTTGCTTTCCCCACACCGCATGGTTCCATTACTCAGCTCTGCTATCTCTGGCTTGGGTAAGGGTTGAGATAAGATGCTCAGCCTTGAACCTTGTTCCAGTGACTAATATGATGCCCATGTGCTAGGAACTGGCTTTCCTCTTCACCCGCGTCCCATGGGTGCTTCAGATGAGGCATGCAGATTCCCCTCTTGCCTAGCAGGGACACATAGTCCCACTGCTGCCTTTCAGAATCAGCTCCTGCCCCAAGGTCTGCATCCCTGGCTGTGTCCTTCAGGGGCCTCCGGCTGCTTACACAGCATCACTGGTTCCATGTGCCAGCTTGCCAGCCATGGTGCCCTGCCCGGGACAAAGGGCTAGATAGCCCCAGGAGCTGCCCAAAACCAGATGGGCTCCTGCGGATGTTTGGGTGGGGATGGGGAAGGCAGCAGCTGGGTAAGAAGAGGGGGATGATGGTATCAGGACTTATCAGGAAAAGAGGTAGCACAAGATTTAAGGCTGGAAGGAGGAATAGATTATCCTTGTGAATACCCCTTATACACTCAGTGCTTGCACTGGTGTCATCTTCACTATCTGGACTAAATAAGCTCCATTCTTCTGTACTCCCCCTGAGGTCACATTGTCACAGACCTAGGTATTTTAATCTCTGGCACCACCAGCTTTGGGACATCCTTTTTAACCCATGGGCTGCATTGGGGGTCAGAGGATTTGCAACACGTGCAGCCTCCCCTCACCGAGCAAGGGATGCATAGTTTTTAGGGTGGGGACTGTTGGGTGTCTGCTTTCTAGCAGCCTCCTGCTCCCACATGAGAGTGGGCAGGTCCCTGGAAATATTTAACAGAAGAAAGGGCTGTGCTGGCAAGTCCCTCCTCACAGGGCATATGGCTGCCCAGGACCACTGCCCTCTTCCCTTTCCTATCACCTTCCAGGTCAGTGTGCCTGACCAAGACAGAGGAAGTAGGAGGAAAAAACTGGCTGCTGGCCACAGTCAACACTAAACAGGGCTATGCAACAATCAGGATGAAAGGAGGCTTCAAGACAGCAGGGTAGAACCAGTCCCACCACATCTCTTGCTCTGCCCCAACTGGGCTGTCGTGTCCCGCCCCCCCCCCCCCAGGAAGATGCTCCACCAGTGCTTCTGCAATGATGCTCATCAGTCCCCTGGCACGGGAAGAGGGGTGGGGGCTGCTATCTAGGAGTCACATTAAAGACTCTAGTGAGGAATAATCTCTTCATCTCTCTCCAGAGCAATTTTCTCTTGGCACCAGTCACCTCTCCCCTCCTATCTCCAGTGCCTGTCTCTTGGAAACCGAAAAGTTTAGATACAGACAAGTATTTTAAAATAACAAGCTCTTCAAAACAAACAAGCAAGCCTGACTGCACTGTACTCATGGAGAAATTTCCATGAACGTTCACTGTTTGTGAATGTTTTCACTCCCTGGCCAGACTCATGGAGGAGGGGGTGCTCTATGCAAGCAGTGCCACTTGCTGTGGTCAGAATTAAGATGGCAGTGTCTCTCTGCATGGCTGAAACCCTCAGGAACAAACCCCTCCCTTGGGCCAGACTGCTCTCCTGGACCTAATGAAGCTCCTGTGCGCAGCCCCAAACTTCAACATCTAGTCCAGAATGGGCAACATGGCTTTGGATGAAGCAAGCTCAGACTGTGGAAGGACAGGAAAAGCAGACAAGGCTGCTAGGACACAAAGCCAAGGCCTTTAACAAGGCCAAGTTCCAGGTCCTGCACTCAGGTCACAACTCCAGGCAACAGTGCGGGTCTAGGGAAGAGTGGCTGGAAAGCTGCCTGGCAGAAAAGGAACCGTGGGTGCTGGTCAACAGCTGGCTGAATGTGACTCAGCAGTGTGCCCAGGTGGCCAAGGCCAACAGCATCCTGGCCTGTATCAGAAATAGCATGGCAAGCAGGACTAGGAAAGGGATTGTTCCCCTGTACTTTGCGCTGATGAGGGAGGACCTTGAGTGCTGTGTTCAATTTTGGGACCCTCCCTCCAAGGACATTACCATGCTGGAGTGTGTCCAAAGGCAAGAAAGCTGGTAAAGGGTCTAGACAACATGTCTCATGATGTTGTTTAGGATGGAAAAAAGGAGGCTCAGGGGAGATGACCTTCTCTACAACTATCTAAAAGGAAGCTGTAGTGAGGTTGGGGTTGGTCTGTTCTCCCAGGTAACAAGCAATAGGACAAAAGGAAAGGGCATCAAGTTGCACCAAGGGAGGTTTAGGTTGGGTATTAGAATTTCTTCACAGAAAGGGTTGTAAAGCCTGAAAGAGCCTGCCCAGCAATGTAGGAGTCACCACCCTTTGAGGGATGGAGGTGTGGCACCTGACAGCGCTGGGTTAATAACAGTAGGACTTGATAGCCTTGAAAGTCTCTTACAACCAAAGTGATTCTACAGTACTTTCTGGAAAAGCAGATATGAACACTTTTTTCAAGCCCCTCTTTTACTTGCTATGGAGTCCTCACTTGATCTGCTCCTTCACCTCTCCTGGGATGGAAGGGATCCAATCAAAGTGTGGTAGCATAGCTCTGAGGGAGGTGTTAATTTAGAGCCTCTAGTAAGGCCCAGGAACACCACACACAACTTGTGGAGGTGATCAAAACATTCACTTCAGAAATAAAGATCCCCTTTTAGTCAGGCAAGGATCCCATGCTCATTTAAATACAGGAAGCACTTCTGGAAACATGTTTCAAGGACAAGTGTTTTGCTAGAAGAATTGAACAACATGTCTATATCTGAACTCCCAACCATCCTTGACTTTTACAAGGATTGAGGGCACAGGGGGACTAAGAAAGGAGGAGTGTTTGTGTTTTATTTGACCCAATTTGAGAATGACAGTATTGCTTAGAAGGGGGTGGAAGTTACCAGATTCCCAGCTCAGAAGTGCGCACCTGCAGGATGCTTGCTTGGTCCCAAACCTAGAGGTCAGGCAAACATCTAAGCCTCCCATGAAGCACTTCTATGAGCTAAAGGAGTACATGTGCACTATGACTGACTCACACCAGCTATAGGTTACTGAAATAGGGGTCAGAGGATGTCAGACACAGAAATGCTTCCACATCACCCTGGCCAGACACACTGGGGCCCCTGGAAGACAAATGACTCCCCCTCCCTCCCCCCTTGTAGAAGCAGCACAACTTTCTTCAGACAACCAGACCAAACCGCGTGGAAATGCACGAGCCAGACCATGGCAAACACTAGTGTATGCCCGTGCCTGTGGAGGAAGTATGGAAACCCTGGAATCTTTGTCTGAAGGAGGGAAAGGTGGAGCCTCCCAGCCCTGCACACATGCCACAACAGGGGGGCAAAAGAAAAAATGGGAAGGAAGCAGGGTTGTTTCATATGATTTGGGGCATTCTTTTGTTTTTCATCTCACCCTTGTAAAAGCTGGGGCAGTGCAGCTATTGTTGCTGTTCTATAGAGCACCAGTGTCTCAAGAGTACAGACCCACAAAGAAAAAACAAAACAAACCCCAACCAAACCACAGGAAGGAAAAGTATTAACAGGGAGAGGAAAAGCAGCAGCAGGAACAAGTACTTATGCCTAAAATAAATGCACTGCCTGCTGCTAGGGGTGCAGGTAGGGAAGGTTACACCCACCTTCCTCCTACAAGGAGGTTGAGACTTTGGTGTGAGGTCCCAGCTTTTTGTCTTTATTGCTACAGGCAAGCATGGTCATATGCCTGTGGAAGAGGAAGGCAATCAAATGGGCCCTCAAGGGGCTAACAGGAACCAGAGTGCATAGGGATAGCGAAAGAGGAGTTTGAGATCTGAGGTTTCTTAGAAATCTTAACTAATAGGAGAAGCTGGGGCAGAGCTGCCTACAGACACTTGGAAAGAGCTGGTCAACAAACAGGCAGATCCTTAAAAGTAGCAGCCTCAGCTGGGATTAACGGCTTACACTTAGAGATTGAGGAAGATCAGCATTAAGATCAAGGGTTTTGCATCCCAGCTTTGTCTTGTCCCCCTCTCTCAGGTTCCCAAAGCCCCCACTTTACTCTGCCAAGGCAAACGTACAAAGGATCCAACAGGAAACCTTCCCAGTGCTGCTGCTTCCGCTGCGTCAGCTCCTACTGGAGTTTAAAGGGTTGGCTGGGACATGGCTACACCAAGGGCAGCACACAAGGGCTGCTGGGTCAGAGCTGCTCTCCACCTCTCCAAACCTGGATCTGAGCTACTTAAAGTTCACAATGAAGAGAAACAAACAATAAAACAAACAAAACCCCAAACCCAACCCCCTACCTTGATTCTCCTGATCCCACTCCCCTGCAAACATTTCCTTGTAGTAAAAACAGATCCCATCCACTTCCCAGGCAAGGGATGAAGTATAAGACAGCAGTTGTAAGGACCCTCTTAGAGCTCCTAAGAGCCCAGAGGGAAGGAGCAGAACACAGTCCTACATAAATGACTTGTTTTCCTTGCTGCCTATGACCCTGTCACTGTGAAGCACAAACCTGACTGACACAGTCTGAGAAACTGTTTGGCTGCTGCTCCTGAAGAACATGCAGAGATGAGTCTGTGTCTTCAAGACAGAGACCAGTGCAGCTCAGGTACCCCCTGCCAGGTTACCAGGCTCTCAGCAAAAACAGAGCAGCTACAGAGTGTTTTCTGCTATTAACAGCTGTAGTTTCACCCTTTACAGCAGCTCACAACTCAGATCACTGAAGGGACCATTCCTTGTTAGGCCAACAACTTAGAGCTGTCCTAGGGTAAAGGCTGCTGAAGTACATAAACAGGTAGTTTTTGTGATTCCAACATCTTTATTTCTGTGCTCTTGGCTTCACCTGTCCTCACAGAGGATAGAATGCAGAAGGCAAGTGAACTTTTCCAGACAAGCTGCTGGTTACATCTGGGGTCAACAAGGAAGAACCAGGGCCACAAGGAGCCACTCCCATTATTTTTGAAAATCCCACCATGAAAGCTTGAGGGGTCCTCGCTAAGCTGTCGAAACTTCAAATTTAAAAAACAAAGCATTAACTTTTGGGGCAAGAGGACTACTTGGTAGTTAACAGAGTCCACAGGAGCCTTAAGAGACTCTCTCCCCCCACCTTTCTAACTGTATGTGGGGCCTAACATAGCCCATCAAGGCTCTCCTGCCAGTCCACGCCCAACAGCACCTGTACTCCTGCCCCAGGAACACAGACTGAAGCAATACCACACTCTGGACGCAGAGGGGGAGGAAGGGCTGGGATCAAAAAAACCCAACAAAACAGAAATTCAGAAGAGACTGACACAAAGGACATAAAAAGCAGAAGCTATGAAAGTATGTTGAGATGGTCAAGAAAAGTCACATGAAAATATATTTAAAAAGCAGAAATTCCAATCTGAATGGAATTTAAAACTCCTTCCCCCACCTTTTTTTGACCCTGCTCAAGAGTCTTTGTTGTTCCAGGACATGGAACATGATAGGCAGCACCACTTATGTCCTGAAAAGGGTAGTATGTCCCCCAACTTGTCTGAGCACTTCCACCATTTACAAAGAAAAAAAATGACATATACCTCAATTCCCCCACCCTCCCTCTTTTCCATTCTACAGTGGACAGGAGAAAAGACTGCAAACAATCTTTTTGTTTTCAGTTAAGTCCAATTTTTCCCACACATTAATATCCCTGCAATCCATTGTACACCTTCTGCACTGATCCTTGTTTCAACAGCTGTTTGAGACCTGCAAGAGAAAGGAAAGTGTTACTGTACAGCAAAAACAGGAGGGGGACTCTGCATTTGCTGATGCTGCTGCATTTCCACATTTGGCTCATGGCCCCGGCCTTTGAAGGCTGAGGCCATGTATCTGAAGTATGCAAACGTGGGTACTCTAAAAGCATCATTAATAAAACAAAACAGGGAATATCCTCCCAAACCCAGAAGTGAAACAGCTTTTCTCCTGCTCTTTCAACACTCCTAGGAAGAGAAATAGGACCAAGGTTAGTGATGCTGTACGAGTGCTTTCATGCACCCTTGGGACCACACAAGGCCAGTAGATCCAGGAACAAAGTCTCCCCTGCTACAAAGCAAGCCTAGAGCACCACCCTTAAGATCTTTACAGCTCTGTAAGGGATAAAATTTACCCCAAGAGATGCTTTGCTGTTTAAATTTAGAACAATTTTATCATCTTAAGTAAAACTGCATCAAACATCTTTCTGAATATTTCCTGAGTCTAATTCATCAAGCTCATCTCCCCAGGCTCTCTACAACCCAAAAGAAATCCGCTAGCAGCAAGCTCAGGAGGACTGCATTTGAGTACCGGACTTGCCAGCTACAGAAACAAACACACACAGGAGTAACTAGAAAGCAGAGGTTGTCCTCACTGGTATGTGGTGCCTGGGGACACTACTGTCTACTAGAAAAAGTCCCTGAAGGAAAGAAAGAGAAGTCCTTATCTTGTGGGCTTAAGTATCCTACTGAAGACCTGAAAGTCTTAAGGCTTTTTGAAACCCACTGTTTCATAAAGGGGTCCAGATGATGTTATCTTCCCCATTCCTAAAAGCCCATTTGTAAAACACTTCAAAGACCTGACTGCTTTGAGATCCTGTCAGTATCAAATTCTTACCGGAGCAGGATAGGGCAAGAGTAAGTCAACCCTTCAAACCAGAACAGTTCATCTATTGGGGCTAGCATTTTAGAGAGACTGACAGGTCCTCACTCCTACTTGAAGAGTAAGTCTGCACAAAACAGAAGAAGCAGTCTGACAAGAATGGATGTGTCACACACTTTTTCCAGATATAATCTGAGAGGACTCTCATCTTTAGAGAGAGCCTGGTCACACACTGCCAGGACTCCCACTACTCTGACCATGGGACCCCTCAATGCATGGCAGCATCTCTTGCTCTGACCAACACCAAAAACCACTGAGCTTGACAAGGAAGGTCTGTCAGGACCAGAAAGAGAGAACTCCCCACACCAGGGGTAATTTTCAAATAATAATAAAAAAAGTTAAGGTAAACTGCTATAATTCTGCTGCTGGATGTGCCCAAAACAACACTGGTCTTGCAACAAATCACACAAACAGCTGGCTTGCACCTCAACATGACAGGAGACAGGATTGCTGTCCTGCCTCTGATCAGCTTGCTCTGCTGCTCCACTGATGCCAGTCAAGGTGTCATACTGCACATGCCTGTACAACAGGTCAGAAAATACCACTGTAGTAGTCAACTTTAAGGAGGTGTGGAGATGGAGGATCAGTAATTACATCAGCCAATTTACTTGTACAGAAAAAACCCTAACCTTTCAGGCATGAAAGTCCTTCTTCAGGAAATCCAGCTAAACCTTATCTTGCTTGTCTACCTTTAAATCATTTCAGCTACAAATACTATTGTCCTTTAAGAAAAAAAAGTAATTTGACACACTAATCACAAGTATCTCTGTTAAAATACTGGAAAACTGTCCTGGAAGTAGTAACTGGAACAGAGATGGCTCTCTGCCAGGCAAGAACTATTCATGTTTCTGACCAGAGAATCCTGAACTAATTTCTATATTCAGAAACATTCTTAACAGCAGGGCAAAGTGAGCCTCCAAAGGAGCTGCTAATCCTTAAGGACAGGCCATTCTCCAGGAGAGTGCAAGGGAAATTTGTTTCCCTTCCACAGTCAAAGGAGGCTGAAAGCCACTTTCTGGCTGACAGGTAAGAGGATGTGCCTCCTGGATACATAGTTCTTGGAAAGGAAGGACACAGATGGAGAAAGGTTTGCTACAGTAACCCTGAAAAAAAAAAAAGTAGGATTAGTACCATTCCTGTACCTTGTTTCCTGCGCACTAGCTCTAGGCAGCTGCCCGCTGACCTGAAGGATACCCTCATTAGTGTGCATGATATTTCAACACATATCTGATGTTCAATCAGGAATTCCAGACAAGAATCCTGACATTTGGTGCTACTGCACCTCAGGTGCTTTTTACTAGAGCCAACTTTGAGGTTTTTCTGACACAACCAACATGTGACAGGTTACAACACAACCTGGGCACTCTGCTTTAGCTTTAAGCACTCCAGAGTTTAGCGAGGGATCCAAAGCTCCAAAACAGACAATAAAACACGTGCCAGTAGAGACGAACAGAGGTATGTCAAAGTCACCTCTGATCAACAAGCAATACATTCCCTGATGTCACACTGGCAGGAAAGAAAACATTATTTCTGACTCTAGAGCTTAGACTGACCAGAGTGGTGCTTTCAAAGTCAGAGTATCTTCTCATTGTCCCAGTTGTACATATGGTTATAAGATAAGAAATTAGGATGACCGCCAACAATAAGAAAAAAGAGAGGGATGTTTTGAATTCTGAAACCCACAGTCTTCCTTTGAATGTGTTCACTGAACTGCTGCCACACAACATGAATCGACCTATTCCCTCAAAACTCCCCGAATCGCTGGATGTTTGGAGATATTCTAGCACACAGAAATGCATCTGACTGCCTACCCAGTCAGCTTCCCCTGGGAAGCATGGAATTGTTTTAGGAAGGAGTGAAACACTAAAAGGCCCCGTGCCTGAACACGCTCATGCCATCACCTCTCCGTTCCCAGGATATCCGTAAAGGCGTGTGATCAGCACTGACAAACACAGAGGCTTCTGTGACCACTCTCTGCCCAGTTGCTTCACAAACTGCCAAGAGCAACAGCTGCAAAAGGCTCATGTCTGTTCCAGAGGTGCTGCTACCTTATGAAGCTTCAAGAAGGGCAGCAGAGCCCTTGGAATGAGACTCTACAACAGTGGCTCTGCACCCCTCTCTGGGCACAACACACTTGCAACAAGCAGGAAAGCACAGGGATCAAAACACAAACCAGCTTCACTCAAAGCACAGCCCAGAGGAACAGATGTCACAGCCCAAACAGGTGTAGAAGCAGCCACAGAACATCAGTCAACCACAGAGCTGCAAAGAACAACTGGGCTCCAAGCAGTAGCCAGCACAGTGTTGCCAATGCAACAGTAAGCGCTGTAGAGCCAAGAAAAGCCCGCCCAGGGCTCAGCTTCCCTCTACAAGCTTAAGGAGTCTAGGAAAGCTGCACATTTACCTCATTCTACCCAGAGAGCTGCCAGAATACACTAAAAAGTCACCTGCAGGAGAAGTAAGCACACTAGCCCTGACCAGCAGGAAGCAGCTCTGGGGATGGGGATTTTCTGAAGAGCTGCACTGGTATGTGCCAGGAACTTCTTTGCCCTGTAGCAGAGGATGGGGCCCCTGACATCTACTCCACTGCCCCATGCAGAGCAGCAGAACCTACCGGAGGCTGCTGAAGCAGAGAGGAATTTCCAACCAGGAGCATGGTATTTACCCTGCCATCAGTTTTAGGATTTCTGTGTAGTTCATCAGGTTTCCCTCTGAGCACTGAAGCTGAGAAGCAAATCTCTCCTATGATCTGCACTGCATCCGTGTTCCCTATACGGCCACAAAACACTTGGGGTAGGAGATGTAGAGGGGAACAATCCTTCTCCTGATGCTGCATGACACTCTTTACCCTTGACAGCACAGGGATTTTCACAAGTCCTGCCTCCTGAAAAGTAGAAGCAGGAGCTAGGAAACTGCTTGTGATCCCATTCCAGCAGAAGCAAAGCAGACAGAGACCAAGTCCAGCAAGTCTTTCAGTTCAGACAGATGGCCAGCTACAAAACAAAGCACCTGAAAGCTTGCCAAGTGCTACATCCCAACCTAATCCTGTTCCCTACGACCACAGCAGCCAAGCTCACTTGCTTCAAAGGGAAATGGAAGTTAATCACAGGGCATCAGCCAATTGCGTTACGTTGTACAAGGGGCGCATGGCAAGGAGAGCCCCTCCTGACCACCACAGGCCACTGGTTCAGTTCTGCCAACTTCTTATCAGCTTTGTTGAGAGATCCGTGCGGCCCCCAGCTGTGACAGAGCTTTAAAACACGCACCTTCCCGCTGGTCATTTGTCAGTTGCTCTCTGGGGAACTCCACATCAAATGTTATTATTAGTGAGCCTTTGATATTATTGTTATCAAAATTTGGAAGACCTTCTCCTTTCTTCCACAGTTTGGCTCCAGGTTTCGTAATTTTATCCCGAGCAACATGAACCTAGAGACAAAAGAAGTTTCAGAACATAAGTATGCTACTGTTTAGTGTGTGTACTTCAATGCCCTTTACAACCCTGTAAAAAGCTTCCACTGATGTTGATACCTTTCCAGATACAGGGATATTCAAGGGTTCCAGGCAGTATCATTGCCAGGACACATGCCAGAACTAACAGCCACCTGAGACAGCGTATGCAGTAACTGCTGTGACAGCTTGGAACCAAGACCCACACTGTGCACCCCTTGTACAGGACCTGTTTTGGCTTCACTGGAATTGGTCTGGAAGGCTCTGCCAGAGGAGATCCTGCATACAACCAGCAGCTGCTTGCCCCAAGCAAGCTATTCTTCAGTACAGGAGACCTGCAGTTAAATTTCATTGACACATGGCATTAAAGCCACCCATTGCCTCACCTTGTGCCCATCCAAGTGGGCAATATCCATTTCAAAGCCTGTAAGTGCCTCGACCAGCGAGATTGTCACATTTGTATACAGGTCATCTCCTCTTCTTTCAAAGACTGGGTGCCTGTGGAAATAAGAGACATTGGAAATTTTCTCCTTTGGCATAGGAGAAACAGGTCCTCTAGCTTCCTTCCCTCTGAGTGAGTTTGGAGAATTCACAAGTCAGAGAGGAAGTGAAGAATGAATGAAATCTATCATCTTCTTCCTTTTTGAGATACGTACTACTAAAAACCTTTCTATTTCTAGGGCAACAAACGGTAAGGCGTGTCAAGAAGTTGTGACTCATGCAATAATTTTCTTAGTAGTGCATTTCCTTAAACTAGGGAGATAGTATTGTTATGGAAAGGGGAGATATTTCATGCGATTCACAAAGGAGCTACTAATGTGTGCCACAATCCAAGCCAAACAAAATAAAAGTAGAATTAGTGCAGTATATCTTGACAGTGGCCAATCCAGCTACTCTAGCATCATCAGGGTTGAACATCCTGCACAGCCCCAAGTATCAGACCCCTGGCTGCACCAACTCTGAAAAAGGGCAAGCTACATGCTAGCCAAGAAGGCAACAGTAGCCAGAAAATTGCTTGCAACCTTCCTTTATAGCAACTCCTTTATGAGTTTCTTGAAAGCGGCCCTGAAGAGAAGGACTTAAGGGTACCAGTGGATGAAAAACTGACTATGAGCCAGCAATATGCGCTTGCATCCCAGGACGTCAATTGCATCCTGGGCTGGATCAAAAGAAGCATGGCACCAGGTAGAGGGAAACGATTCTCATGCTCTACTCTGTTCTTGAGATGCCACCTGGGCTACTGTGCTCAGCTCTGGGGCCACCAGTGTAATAAAGCTATGGACCTGCTCAAGCAGGTCCAGAGGAGGACCACGAAGATGATCAGTGGGACAGAGTACAATGACAGGCTTAGAGAGTTGGGGTTGTTCAGCCTGGAGAAAGGAAGGCTCTGGGGAGACCTCATAGTGGCCTTTTAAGTACTTAAAGGGGGGAAAAGATGGGGAGGTACTTTATCAGTCAGCCTCACCTCCCTCCCTGGAAAGATGAAGCAGCTCCTTTGGGAGATCATCTCGCAGCACAGAGAAGAAAAGAAGGTTATCAGGAGTAGCCAGCATGGATTTACCAAAGGGATGTCATGTCTGACTAATCTGATAGCCTTGATGGTGTGACTGAATGGGTAGAAGCAGGGATAGCAGTGGATGTTGTCTACTTTGATGTTAGCAAGGCTTTTAACACTCTTTCCTATAACATCCTTGTGGGTAATCTCAGGAAGTGTGGGTTAGAAGAGGGGACAGTGAGATGAGTTGAGAACTGGACGAAGAGCTCAGAGGGTTGTGATCAGTGCCACAGAGCCCAGGTAGAGACCTGCAGCTACTGGTGTTTCCCAGGGCTCAGTACTGCTTCCAGTCTTACTCAACATCTTCATCAACGAACTGGATGAAGGGATAGAGTGCACCCTCAGCAAGTTTGCTGATGATATGAAACTGGGAGGAGTGGCTGATACACTGCAAGGCTGCGCTGCCATCCAGCAAGATCTGGACAGACTGGACAGCTGGGCAAAAGAGAACCTAATGAAGTTCAACGAGGGTAAGTGTAGAGTCCTGCACCTGGGAAGGACCACCACACACCAGTACAGGTTAGGGGTTGACCTGTTGAAAAGCAGCTCCACAGAGAAATACCTTGGTGTCCTGGTGGACAAGTTATCCATGGGACAGCAATGTGCCCTTGTGGCCAGGAAGGCCACTGGTCTCCTGGGGTGCATAAAGAAGAGCATGTCCAGCAGGTCAAGGGAGGTTCTCCTTCCCCTCTACTCTTCCTTAGTAAGGCAAGATCTGGAGTATTTTGTATAGTTCTGGGCTCCCCAGTTCAAGAGGGACAGGGAAATACTAGAGAGAGTCCAAAGGGATGCTACAAGGATAAAGAAAGGACTGGAGCATCTCTCAAGAGAAAAAGCTGAGAGACCTGGGGCTGTTTAGTCTGGAGAAGACTGAGAGATCTTATGAATGTTCACAATTAGCTGAAGGGTGGGTGTCAAGTAGAAGGGGCCGGGCTCTTTTCAGTGGTGCCCTGTGATAGGAAGAGGGGCAACAGTCACAGACTGGAACATGGCAAGTTCCACCTCAACACAGGGAAAGACTTCCTCATTGTGAGGGTGACAGAGCCCTGGAACAGGCTGCTCAGAGAGGTTGTGGAGTCTCCTTCTCCAGAGACTGGATCTGTTCCCACGTGGGCTGCCCTGGGTGATCCTGCGCTGGTAGAGGGGTTGGACTCTATCTCCAGAGGTCCCTTCCAATCCCTACTGTTCTATGATTCTGTGATCAGGAAGTATAGTGATAGAATATGGGGATAATGGCTTTAAACTGAAAGAGGGTAGAATTAATTAGATATCAGGAAGAAATTCTTTACTGTGAAGTAGCAAGACACTGACATGGGTTGCCCAGAGAAGTTTGACACCCCTTCCCTGAAGAGACTCAAGGCCAGACTGGATGAGGCTTTGAGCAACCTGGTGTAGTGGGAGGTATCCCTGCCTGTGGCAGGGGTGCTGGAACTTGATATTTAAGGTCCTTTCCAACCCAAACCATTCTATGATTCTATAGCCAGAAAAGGTGGTCTAAGTAAAGCAGTTACTTACTTAAGAACTTTTATTCGGAAGCGCAAATCACCTGGCTCCCCATCCACATGGGGTTCACCTGTGAATAAGAAAGAAAAGCTCTGTTCAAAAGGAGCTAGTTAGTAACAACTGAAGCAACAAGCAGCACATTAAACCCAGGGGAGATGTGCAGCTCACATTTTAAAGGAAAACAACAACTAGATCTTTATGTGACTAAAGCTCCACTTACACATCTGCTATTACAGTGTCTACAGTACTTGGAGTATTGCCTCAGTAAGCTCATAACTCTGCTGCTCTGAAAGACTTGCCTGCATGTTAATGATGTCCTTTATTTGTCAAAGGACTTCATCTCCTTGGGCAAAGCGGACTCCCTCACGTACTCAAGCCTGGAACAGATGCACCTACTCAAAAGCTGACTGAAACATCAGACTGAGGTTTGGTTTTGGCTTTTTTTTTGTGTGTGTGCACCCCCAGTACCAGCAGAGGGAGTGGAACTCTAAGCATTACCCAGCCTCAGCCGAGTATGCATGTGCAGCATGCAGAGGACACAGCACTTAAAGCCACATTTATTGATTAGTTACCCATAGCAGGGCTTGGACACTTTCACTGCCATGAAGACCAGCCTTGCATAATGAAAAAGGAGCGAGTCCAAGCTGAGGAGCGGGGCGGTGCCCGTATACATACCTTCACCAATGAAGGGATACTCCATACCATCCCTCACTCCTGGCTCTATCTCCACTTCTAGTGTTCGCTCCTCATTCACAAGCCTGCAAAGGGGAAGAACAAGCAAGTGCTGTGTTTTCAACAGCGGGTGGCAACACCTACGTACATTACTGGGGTTGTTCTCATTACTCCAGAACTTAACACCTACTCCTTGCTCACATCTAAAACCAGAGGGCAAGTGCTGCCTTGTGTGCTGATACTCATCTAGCAGAGAAGGCAAAGTGAGGCTAGCAAATGTACAGTCAGCATCTGGATGCATGAGTACACCACATATTCCCTGTCCAACTATTCCCAAATGGAAACTGTGGGCTTCCCTGAGTTTGTTTACTCAGATTTAGTTGTGGAACTTTCACTGTAGTATGACTGATTGTTCAAGGAATAAGAGGTTTAAAGAGCTAACTGGGGAGCTCTACATCTAATAGATTCAGCCATCTCTACTGGAAGAATAAGGACTGGCTCCAAAATGAGGAACCTGTGTTAAGTTTTTCCAAATTCCCCAGGTCTTACTGGTAATACAAGCACTTTCCTCCACCTAGTGGTAAGTTTTGAATAAACATCCATATAGCAGTAAAGAGTATAAAACTCACTTGACATTTGGACATTCATCACAAACAACTTCTTGAGTCATCTGGAAACGTCCAGGACCCAACTGGGTGGTCCTCATTTCCTGCCGGCAGTTGCATTTCCGCTTGCCAGGTGCCTGTCTTGCCACTGGCTTGTTCCTGACAACCTGCAGAGATGAGGAAGTGGTTGATACCCTCAACCAGGCCAGCACTCCTGTGTCTCCACAAGGGTCTGGATTTCCCAAACAGCTGAACACGATTTGGTTTTGTGTGCTGCCTCCACAGTAGCTCCAAACAGCCTCGGCAAAACATTCTGACAACAGTTTTCACCTTGTGTCTCTTGTTGATTGCACATTAAATACCATAAAAATCTCTAACACCACTATTACCATTTCCTTTTTTTTTTCCTGCATCACACATTTGCAAGTATGTAATCCAAAGATCTGCAGTGATGCATTTAGCCATATAAAGAGGTTATGAGAATCCTCAACCTGGTTTTGCAAAAACTGCAAAGCAAGTTTAAGGCTCATGAATCAGCCCTCAAATATCATGAAACTCTAGAGAGACCACTTACACCTTTTCCAACTGAGCTACTGCAATAAAGTTACAGCTAGTTACTGATGGCCAATAAATAAACTATTATCAGAAGATATCCCTTATACAGAAACTGCCAGATGGCAAAGAGAAATAAATATATTGTTTCCTCAGTTAACTTCCAGCAAATAGCAACACAACATTCTCCACCATCACTGTCAGCTACTGAGAAAACAAGCATCTGTTTCAGTTCTATTCTTTGGGAGAAGATACCATTCTGAGTAGTAGTCAGGTCTGGTGTCTCAAACCTGAGAAGACACTGGAGAGACTGAGAGGCAAGTTGTCAAGCTTACTTCCACAAAGTTTCCTGAATACACCTCCTCTAGTGTAACCTCCAAGTCCACGATGATGTCACTTCCTCGGGGAATGTTCCTGTCTTGTTGGCGAGGGTTACCTCCAAACATGAATCCAAAATCCCCAAAGAAGCTGGAATAAAGAACATCAATTAGTGCAGGAAGAAATTGTGATCAATTGAGGGTCTGATGGAAGGCAGGAGCAATATGCTGCTTGACAAATACAGAAGCATCCCCTTGAGAAGACCCTCCTAAAAGTACAAAAGCTCCATAGTAAATCCAGATACCTCCTTTTCACCCTCCAGGACGCAAGTTAACACCTTCAAACAAAGCAGTCACTTTGGAAGACTTTTCTGTACTAAATAAAGTTTTGAAGCAGAAGTTGAATGTCAACACCTCAAAATCTGAGCACTGCCTAAGGAAAGTCCTATTCATACTGCACTGCTGCTCAGCTACCATCACTACCAGGTGCAAAGCGAGTAGTGCTCCAAGACAGAGCAGGCAGAGCAGGTCAATGCTAGCAGGTTGGTTTTCAGCAGTTTGAGGACAAGGGGCATAAGAAAAAACTTCCTAGCAAGTCTGCATATTTTTCTGCTAAACAGACCAGAGAGCGTGAGCTCTTGCCCAGAAACTTGGGGAACTGTCTGTTAGTTTGTGCCCAGGAGAACCAGAAGCCTTGAAGAGAAAATCTGGTTCTGCCTGAGCAAGGTGCAAGTGCCTTCCATTTTTAATGATCCAAATTCTACAGCTGCTCAGAAAGTCACTACAGCATTACTTTGCAAAAGAAAAAGTGACTCCAAAAGCACACGAATGGTCTAGGACAACAGAATAAGCATCCATCACATACCAGGTAACCGAAGAAAGTTCCTACATGTTAATGCAGCTGCAATACCTTACAAATACATCCTTGCTGGTGACACAGCTCGCCAAGTGAGCAAGAGCTGCCCATGTGGGATGACACCACTGGTTCCTATTCACTGCTCTTGAAGCAATACCTGACGCAAGACAGGCAAGTGAAAAACGGCACGTGGGGTATCCACTGTATGTTTATTTCTTCAAATTCTCAGCTGTTACCTCAGATCAGTGCCTCCAGATGGGGTTAGAGACCTTAACATAGAATTTGTCCATGTCAAACATGTGCATGGGCATCTAAATTATAGCACTAATGTAGAATAGCCCAATGTGGTAAAAACTCCTTACTGTGAAAAGATGTCTCCATGGGAGCTCTGGTGCCCATCCTTCAATCCCTCCTCACCATATGCATCATACTGCTTCCTCTTTTCCTCATCTGACAGCACCTGGCAAAGGGATGCAAGCAAACAAGACATTCACCCACCACTGAGCAGTTACTTAGAGGAGGCTCTGAGATGAAGCTCACCAGTACTGTGCACTGGGGGACAGGCAATGCTTTGCATTACAGAAGCGCTGGCTAGAACTCGCTTGCTACACTGGACTAGAAAAGTTAAACATTTATTAAACCCATAAACAGTACAGTTACTGTTTAAAACTGCAGAAACACCACAGACAATATTAACAATACTGAGTTTATCTTAAGGACTAAAAAACATCAGGAAGAATAATTCAAATCAGTTCCTAAAAAGCAGGACACACTGGAAAGTTACATAATACCACCCATTTCTCAGTTTGTTTTTCAAGTACACAGAACACGTTTTTCTCTTACCACTTTGACGTAACAATTAGCAATGATGGCAAGTTTGCTAAACAAGACAAATCTGGTAATCCCCTCCAGTCTGAATGTTGACCCTCATTCATAAGAGCAGCAGAAGTTAGAAGTAACTTTAGTACTGAGGCAAAATAACACATCCCAACACACATGGCTTTCAAGACTGTAAAGCTTCAATTTAATTCCTATGTATTGACCTTTGCTCTTCTCTCCCCCAGATATTTAGAAGTTTCTGGTGGTCACACATTTTTCCATCTCCTTTCTCCTCCTTTGATCATATTCAGGAAGATCAAGATTGCCAGGTTAGCTTTCAGGAGTGGAAACAAGTGTAGAAGCAACTTATTACGTCAAGAAGCTGGCTAAATGATGGGAAGCAGCCTGAAATTGCAACCAATTATAAGTGCTAGCAATGGGATTAAAAAACAATAATGACTTTGCTAGCTTCATCTAGTAGGCAAGAGTTCAATTCTCCCTTTATCACTTCAGACTTTGCATTAAACCCACAAGTTTCCTAAAACTAAGATAAGCTTTCCATTTTGTGATCTGTTGGCATTAGAGAAAAATTCTTCCAGCAGAGTATTGCACAGTACTGACAACACTGTGGGCAGTAAGAGAGAAGTAACGTAACATAATTGCCTTTCCATTTTCTTTCTTTCTGCAGGCTGTTAGAGAACAACACTCCAAGAACACAATTTTGAGTACTGTAAAGAGAGTTCTTGTTCATTCTGTTAGGCTGCCTTCAAAATAAAGCAAGTACAGTGGATAAGCTTAGGAAAAAATCCCACCCAACCAAACAATATGGAAAATCCACCCCCAAACCAGCCTAAGACTAATGACTGTATATAGAGAAGTCTCAGTTCCTTCACATACTTTTATTCTCCCTCCTCATTTGAAACAACTGTGTTCAGATCACAGGGTGGAAGACACTTAAGCTATTAAAATTGAAGAGACAGTAGTTTAATTAACCTACTTTGTCCACAATTTTTTGGAAGAGTGCTATAGATAGTCAGGTAGCCAAACTCTGAGTAGGCGTACTAACAGAGGCTGTTGCTTTGTGGCAAAAATCCATCCTGGTTTAGCTTATAAAATAAACATAATTCTAGCTCTTTTGCCCCAAACAATCAAATCAACACACTGCACCTTGTAGCTAATTTAGCATAAGGATTTACAGGGTAAAATGTGTACAGGCTAAACAAAGAGACGGAGACCTTGCAGGACACCAAAAAGTAAATTCTTCCATACCTACTTTAAAAACCCCCACGTACGTCAATACTAGATTTCAATATTCCAGCGCATCTTTCTGCAGCAAGAAGCACACAAACAAAAGACTTTGAAGGGAGGTTTCCTAGTTGAATCTTCACTAGCACCCAGCAAGAGCAAGTTGTGCTCATATCATCTGCGTGAGCACTAGAACTCCACACTCAGTTTAACAAGGTCATGGCTGCGCTTCAGTAATATGCTGGTGAGGGGGAGGCAGACTCTGTCACTGCTCATAGAATTTAACACCCTGCTACTCCTGCCACTACATCCCCCGCCAAGTTGATTTTACAACCATGTTCTCCCTAATATTTTGAATAGAAAAAGAGTACTCTGAACTGTTACTATGGCAAAGACTTGGATGAACAGGGATTCAGGGAAGCGGTCACCTGGCCATAAAGTACTGCCCAGTGTGACAAGACGCCAACTCACAGAAACGACACCAAGCTCATGGGTTTGGGGTAAACTGCACGTATCATTCTGATGTTGCAAACAAGAGGTAACAAATACTTTTGCAAAAACACGCATTCTTTATGTTCACTGTTTCCCTTGTGATAGGACAGCCAATTTAAGAATAGAGAAGTCTGAATTAACAAGAGATCCCAGCTGTGATACAAAAAAAAAAGTCAATGTGTTTTCTTTCTGACCCAAAAGGAATGAAATCAAGCTGTTTCACTTCCTTATTTGTTTTATATTTGCATATCTGAAGAGCAGAGGAGCAGCATCAATAGGGGCAAGAGCAATATTATAGCTGCACACTGAGCAGCACCACCAGACTCCAGCATGGAGCACAAACCCTCTGCCTTTGAAGCTCAACTCCTCAAAGAGGACACAAACTTCCCACCCAGAAAGTCCACCAGTGCAGGCAAGTGCCTGGTGGAACTGCTGCTATGAATTCTTGCTGGGCAACATCATCATCCTTGCTGGGGGCCTCTGCTCCACAGGGGACAGCAGGAGCAGATGGAAACCATGACAGAAAGGAGACAAAAAAGGACAGAGAAAGTGTAAGAAACAGATCCCATCACCTTGCCTAAACTGGTACATACAGAGCAGAAAGAGTAGCCTTTGGCTACTGAAACAGTCTACATGCAGTTTAGATCACGCTCTGCGTGTGCTATTGGCATCGGGTACCATTTGTATTCTACTACATTATCATGGAAACAACAGGAATCCTCATGCATGTGTGACCCACAATTATTTTTCCCACCATAATATCTTCTAAAAGGCAAACCAACCACCTTTCATCTCCCAGCAGCTCAGACCTACAGCCAGCTCCTCCACACTTGCTCCTCTGTCAATACTTAGAACTAAACTATTAATAAATACCAATTCACTTGAACTTGCTGCCTTCACTTTCTCCTAGCTAAGGTCTTCTATTGTCCTGACTGAAGGAGCTCTCCAGCCAAACTGGCAACCTCTCTAATTTTGGTTTTTTTTTTATTTGTCAGTGCCTGAAACTCAACACAGTAACAGAGGGAGGATGGATTGCACCGCACCTTGTAGAAGGGCCTTTACATTTTCTACAATCCCTTTTTTCTCATCCCCCTGACTGTTACAGCATGAAGTCTCACCACAGTAATTGCCAGCCAAGCTCAGCTTTGTGGTCCCAGCACATTTTACCATGAAACCCATAAACCCTTCATGGTCTAGGAAGGACTGGGAGGACTTAAGGTTCTCCGAGTGCCTTACAGCAGGGTGCACAACTTCACTCCCCTTCTTTCCCTGACAGCTACCCCAGGCCCCACTACACCCTACACCGCAGGCAGCACCGGCGCTCAGCGGGTCCTACGGTCGGGTGCGAGGCGGGAGGGAACATGCGGCCCCCGGCCTCACCTCGTAGGCAGCCCCCAGGTCCTGGAACTTCTCTTGCGCGCGGGGGTCGTCGGGGTTCCTGTCGGGATGGAGCTGCAGCGCCAGTTTCCTGTAGGCCTTCTTGATATCCTTGATGGACGCGCCACGGGACACCCCCAGGATCTTGTAGAAGTCCCTCCTGCCGGGAGGAGGGGGGAAAGAGAGAGAGGAGGGAGCGGTTGGCCCCGTCAGCGCCGCGGCCGAGGAGCCGGGGCGGGAGGGCGGGCCCGGCGCTAAGGCGGGGGACACGGGCCCGGCAGCGCGGCGCACTCACCCGGCAGCAGCCTCCCCGCAGAGGCAGAGCAGGAGAAGGCAGAGACGGCTGAGCCAGCCGGGGGCCATGGCACGGCGGCCGGAGCTGCCCGGAGGGCGGCGGGCAGAGGGAGAGGTGCTCTCCAGGCGGGTCTGCAGCGCCGCAGCCGCCCTCCCCAGCCCGGCCACCATTAGACGGGAAGCGCGGCCCGGCAACGGCCGCCGGCCAATAGAAGCGCGGCGCAGCCCCGCGCGCTGCGCGCCGCCGGCCTATCAGCTGTGCACACTTCACCACCGGCTCGACACCGCAGGCCAATCGGCCTCCAAAACGTCGGCTTTGAGCCCACCGGTCCAATCACAGCTCAATGCATCGCGCCATTCTCTGCCCTATCTCTGCGTCGGGCCTCACAGCCGTACCTGTTCTCCCGGCGACAGCCAATCAGAGAGAGCGCCGTTTATTCCCGCCTCCATGCTGGCTCGAGCAGCCAATCGAAACCGGCTCTGCGCAGAGGGGGAGGGCCTGCCCGTCCAGCCTGAGTCGTCTACGGCGAAAGGGAAGGGCCGTCTCGTTGGTCCGCGTGGCTGTCGTTCTGCGCGGTGTCTCTGTGGGCACCGGAAACGGGCGGCGGTGGTCGCCATGGAGGTGGCGGTGGCCGCCCCGCCTGTGCGGCTGTGGGTGAAGACGGAGCCGTTCCTGGTGGGAGTCCTGCCTGTCCAGCCTCCTGCCCGCCTCGGTCCCCACTACTTGCGGAAGATGGCGGTCTACGCCCGGGCGCGGGCTGCCGAGGGCTGCTTCCCACGGCTGTCGTGGCCCCGCTGGCGGCACATCGCCTGCGGGAAGCTGCAGCTGGGCCGCGGCCTGGCCTGGCTCTACTTCGAGCTCTTTCACAGTCTCTCCTGGCGGGACCCACCACGCCGCCTGGAGTGGGCCGAGGCCGAGGCGGCCTGCGGCAGCGCCGAGGAGCTGGAGCGAGAGCGGAGCAAGGCAGGAGCCCCGTCCCGACCCGGGCAGGCGTGGGGAGAACCTCTGACATCTCCTAACGCCTGTTTTTCTCCCCTCTTGGCCAGCTGTCGGTAGATACTCTGCAGTTCCTGCTGTTCCTGTACATCCAGCAGATGAACAAGGTTTCTCTGCGAAGGTCTCTGATCGGGGAGGAATGGCCCAGCCCTAGAACCAAGTCTCCCGGCCTGACTGGAAAATCGGCCAGTGAGAATAAGGTATTTGTGGCTGTAGGATTGTCCTTGTGTGACACCATGTGAGAAACTGCAAAGACTTGCCCTGGAGGTGGGTTGAAAAGTGGCTGGGTTGTTCCTGTAATGGTGTAACCCTGCCTGCAGTAAAGTCTAAGCTAGAGTCAAATTGGAGGTACTATGCTCACTAGTAAATGAAATGAAGTTGGTGTATTCTCACCAGCTTTACCAGCAAAAGTTGTTCACAGAAATTTCCTAGAGTCTGAGATGAACCATGAAAGTTCTGTCAGTCTTGGCAATTTTCCTTTTGAGAAACAACTGCCCTTTGCTTTTCCTCTTAGTCAAATGGGGAGATTTTCCTGTGCTGGAGGCTGCTTTCCTGTGATCCCCTGCAGAGTATTAGGGCCCTAAGATGGTCCCTAGCATTAAGTTATATTTCAGAGAGGAGAGTTCATTGATCAGCTGCAGATCAACCATGTGGAAATGCTAATGTTTCCTTTTAATATACAAGTATTTTGGAAAAAGAGAAGTGAGTTGGATGTATTGGGTGCAGCTTGTGGGCAACTCTATTTGACTGTGAATTACAAACTTGTGAATTACAAATTATATCATTATAAAGAACAGCTACAAATTGCTGGATTTCTGTCATGATTGGGATGCTGTGAGTTGTATGAGTTAGTGACATGTCGCTTGGGACAAGCCAAGATAATTAAAACTAGGAACTGGGTAACTTTACACTGAATGAATGAAAAAATAAATGAGAGGGACTGGCACAGAGCTGTTAGTTTGCTGGCTGTGGAGCATCCAGTGTTACTTCGAGCTGTTGCTTTCTTTTAACTGTAGCCATTACATTAGGCTCTGGAGAGGAAGGAGGTGTGTCTTGGCTGCCATTGTACCCGTCCCAGAGGTTTTGGTCCCAACAGGACTGGGGCTGCCTCCACTGGTGTTACTTTGCTCTGTGCGATCTGGTGAGATTCCTCCAGCTTCAGTGATGCTTGATGTGAACTGTGCCCCCTTTGGAAATGGCGTAGTGAGGCGTGTCCAGTGTGAGACGGTCTCAGTCAGAGTGCAGGGATCTCTACCTCTGGACAAGACGTTTGCAGCTGCTCTTGTTAAGCCCTTTTGGCTACAGCCCTTGTGGATGGTGAGGCAGCATGTAATCATGGTTGTGTGTTGCTTGTTCTGCAGTGCCCAGGCCAGCAAAGGTTGTCTTTATTAAGGTCTGCCATAATTCTAGTAATCTACTTTTTTCTTGGTATGGAGCCTTTTAGAATTTGAACTGATGATTCTTTCAGAGGTTGTTTGGTTTATTGGTCTGCTCGCTGTGAGAAATGACCCTCTGCTTTTTTCCCCACAGTGCCTCAGAATGTGACACTGAATCATATTTGAAGGTCTGGAACAGGCGCAGTGATTTTGCAATAGAGCAGTAGCAAGACCTTGACTGTCAGTTATTGATTTGTTTCCTACCTTCAATTGCCAGTAGCAGCTGGCTGAATTTGTGTGGAAAGGATTGTAGGAGTCTGTTTCTGCTTTCTAGAATGAAATATTTGGTACTTGGAGTTAGAGGGAAATGTTTTTTCTTTTTGGGTGGAGGGTTGCTTTCTGTGATTTTGAAGAGCAGAGCAGCCAAAGCAGTGAGCAGGGGAGAGCACGGCATTTGACTTGCTTTCCCTCTTTTAGAACGAGCATGTGCAAGGATGCATTGTACAGTGTCAGTGGACCTTGTCAGGTCCATGAGAACTTAACTTCCTTCTTGTGTGTTTTTCTGTCTACCAAGAACTGGAATGATCACGACCACCGTGCTTTTGTGCAGAGCCACCTCTCGGATATGCTGGAACTGCTGCTGGAGCTGGAGCAGCTCACTGCCTCTTCTCATTCCGCTCACAGTAGCTTGGTGTCCTATGAAGCTGTCTGCGCTCTCAGCTTTCTTATTGAAGGGACTGTGAACAAATCCAGGATGGTCCATCCTCTCCATGAGCTTGCCCTCTGGCAGCCCTGTCAAGGGCAGAATGGCTACTCAAAGGTCTCCAGAGCCTTCTCTTTCCCCAAGCTAGAGAACTGGCTGCGGTCTTGCCTGATGACAACCCCTTTTGGAATGACTGCCTGCCTCAAGTCTGGGAAGAAGCTCGCATGGGCACAGCAAGGTAGCTACAGGCCTTGCCTTTATTTCTGGAAATATCTTTCCAGTCTCAGCTCCTTTTGGTGACCAGGGATCTGGCAGTGGCACTGGGGGCTTGCCTCTTTTTCCTCTGTAAGTCGGTTGGGGAAAGTGACAGCTTAGAGGTGAGTCTGCGGGGCTAGAGGGTGCTGTGTGACACCTTTTTGTATTTTTCTGGTCCTTGGATCATGTCTGTGAGCAAACTTTAATGACTTCTTTGTCAAAGGCTCCTCTGAGTGAGGTCAGTATTACTATCCTCATTATTCAAGTACAGCTGGGCACAGAGAATAGATGTGATGTGTTTCTGGCAAAGCTGAGAACTGGTCTAGGTTTCCTTCTCTTGCATTGCAGCTCCTTATCTGAAGGGATGTGACAGTGGAGCCAAGGCACCTTCCACTTTTGAGAAAAAAAATTCAGATACGTGTTTTGTTTCTCTTGACTTCACAGTCTAAAGAGTGGCAGTGTGTTACATAGGACAGTGAGGTTGCTCAAGGGTTGTACTGTAGAGGGTGCATTTCACTGCCTTAAAATGTACAGTTCCTGCTTTCAACATAAAACTTGCCATAAGGATCTTCCTGCCAAGCTAAGTCTTGTATTTGGAAACAGACTTCTGGAAATGAAGATGCCTAGGTCAGGGCTGTCTGACTTCTGGCCCTTCTGACTGCTGTGTACTGCTGACCCTGCCTAGTAGGCATCGGTGAATGGTGTGTGAAGTGATGCAGTTTGGTGGTACTATCCTTGAAGTGTTGGGCTGATAGTTTTCTTGAGCGATTGCTGAGTGATGTGGACAGTGAACCATTACATCTGCGTCTCTGTAGGAATCGTGTATAGCCTTTTTGTGCTTAAAAAAAAAAATAAATTAAATGCATTGGTAAATTTTATTTTGCAGTTGAAGGAACAACCAGGAGAGCAAAGATCGCCTGCAGTACTCATGTGGTGCCTGAGGTGTTCCCCATGGTGATAATGAGCCAGGTGTACAAGCAGACGCTGGCCAAGAGTTCAGACACCCTGGTGGGGGCTCATGTAAGAATTCATCGCTGCAACGAGTCCTTCATTTATCTCCTCTCTCCTCTCCGGTGAGTTTTTGTTCTCCTGGGACACAGCTAGATGTGTTTTCAGCAAGTTCAAGTGCTAAGTTCTTATCAGAGGGACTAAGCAGTGAAAATGTCCTTCTTTTGCTCTTTCCTACTCACCGTGTCCTCGCTTTCTTGTCCGTTCACAGATCTGTGACTATTGAGAAGTGCCGGAATAGCACTTTTGTCCTTGGCCCTGTGCAGACGTCTGTTCACGTCCACGGCTGTGACAACATCAAGGTCATTGTCATTTGCCATCGTTTGTCCCTTTCTTCCACCACCGGCTGTACTTTTTACATTCTCACGCCTACCCAGCCTCTCATCCTCTCGGGGAACCAAGCGGTCAGCTTTGCCCCTTTCCACACCCATTATCCAATGCTTGAAGACCACATGGCTCAGGTGGGCTTGGCCACTCTGCCAAACTACTGGGACAGCCCCATGCTGGTGTGCAAGGAGAGTGGTGACGTGAATGTCTTCCGCCTCCTGCCGCCGTCAGACTTCTACACGTTTGTGATTCCTTTTGAGATGGAAGGAGACACCACAGAGACGCCAGGTGGGCTTCCCCCCGCGTATCAGAAGGCACTGAGTCAGCGAGAGCAGAAGGTACAGATCTGGCAGAAAACTGTGAAGGAGGCAGGCCTGACCAAGTGAGTGCTGCATCCAAACAGGAATGTGTGAGCTGCTTGGCACCTTAGGTCAGATGTACAATCAGAAGATTCATTTGATGTGGTTCAACAAAAATGCTTTAATAATGGGTTGATTTGCATGAGCTGTGTCTCGCATGCCATTTCTAGAGCAGTATTAATTAGTAATCTCGGGATCCTGGTTTTAGATATTATTATAGTGAGAAGAATATTGTTCACAATTGTCACTCTGAAGGAGGTGCTTTGTCATGACTGCATTTTCCTAGCTTGTGAGTCTCAAGGCAAAGCATGCCTAGAAACTCTTGAGGGCTGAGGTGAAGGATCCACCTGGCAGTAAAGAGTTTACAACTTATCTCATGCTGGGTACTGTCTCTCTGCTGTCTCTGTTCTGCTTCCAGTGTCACATGCTGCTGCGGGTGAGATCTGGGTGCATACTCTGAACAAGTCGTCAACTAATTAATGACCTGCAGCTGATTGGAGGTCACTCTTAGCCCAACCTTTACATTGAGATTGAAGCTTTAAATTACTGTCCCATCCATTGTTTGAGGTGAGCTAAGAATGTGCATGTGGACCATTACAGTAGATCACCTCATGGACAGTAGCTTTTAAAGTCCTCTCTATCTGATTGAAGATCCCCAGAGGTCCCTTCCAACCTCTGCCATTCTGTGGTTCTATGATCACATCAAATCCCCTGCTTAGCTTCAGCTGTACTACCTAGGCCTGTCCTAGCCCTTCTCATGTACTGTTGTGCATCTGTTTGCTTTCTCAGCACCTGTTCTGGAGTTGTGAAAAAGTCCATCTTTTTTTCTTTGTCAGCGTGCTTTCTTCTGCAGCCAGCCGGATCGGGCAAGGGTACAATTCACTGCCAACTTCACTTTAGCTGCTTTTTATCTTTTTGTGAACCACTTTGATGCAGCAACCTGAAGGACCTGGCTTCCTTGGCAAATACAGAAGGAGGATGGAAACCCAGATATTCAACTGTAAAGACTTGAAGAGATGAAAAAAGTTTTGTTCTCTAAACTGTACCTAAACTGTATAGATTTTCTTTCTGCTCTGTGCTCAGTCAGTGATTTGTAATGTGCGTGTAACTGGGTGCTGATAAGCAGTGATCTTGGAGGGCTTTATCCTATGGGGAACAGAGAATATGAAAACCTCCTCTTGTGTCACACTGTCAACACTTCCCATCATACCAGACTGAGGCATTCTAGTCCCTTTGATCATTCATTGCTTTGGAGGAGCTCCCTCCACTTGCCTTGTTCCTTTCAGAAATCCAGGTGCCTCTGTGCTGAGCTTGAAGGAGCCTGCAGTTTGAAAGAGCTCTAGACCAGAAGAGAGAAAGGATTCTGGGGCATGATTTTGCTACAGGTCAAGGATGGATGAACAGTAGTGGTGACAGAGGTGTAAAAAACTTCAAAACTCTCAGCCTTGAGTCTTCAAGGGCAGCAGAAAGGAAAGTTATAACTTCAGCCCTTGTGCTAGAGTCATCTGTTGTGTGTATCAACCTCGTGTAAGCCATGTCCCTTTCCAGCCATTGTCCTCTCACGGCTGCTGCTTTTCACTCCAGGGTTTTGTGAAAGTGTTTGGCCTGTCAAAATCTTACTGTTAAAGAAGTGTGAGGTAATATGGATGATGTGCTTAGATTTAACATCCTCTATAGCAGTCACGGGAGGCAAGAGCTCACCACTGGAGTGGCTTATTTCATAAAAGGGGGAAAACTGTGCCAAGTTTAGAAGCTTGCTGAAAAGAAACTGGGCAGCTGACATTGTAAAATGTCTCCGACTCCTGCAGGCAGGGAAAAAAGTAGGGGGACAACTAGGAAGCTTAAAGCAAACAGGATATCAGACTTGTAGAAAGAAAAAACCTGCAATGCTTGAACGAGGAGGCAAAAGAGAATGTTAGAAATAAGAAGACATCTTTTGAGAAGTTGAAGTTGTCCGAATGAGGAAAGTGGGGCAAAAAAGGGATGTAAATCCTGCAAGGCTGAAATTAAAACCCCCGTAAGACATGACCAGTGAGACAGCTTGAGGAACAACTTGCAAAAGCATAAAATCCTGTTTATTCATTTTCCAAGTGTATCAGACAGAAAGTCTTTCAGGGTCAGTAGCAGATCAAGGTATATAAAAAGCACTTGGGGAAGATAAAACCATAAGGGAAGAAAGAAGTGACTGCCTTTGTGTTCACATTCACTGGGGAGGAATTTAGGTTAGTTTCTGTCCTAGAACCCTGCTTTTTGGGGAATGGCTCAAATGGAGGTGATAATACAAAGAAGAGCCTTTAACTTGAATAAAGGGTCTGGGTACACCAAGCCTCTCTGAAATTGAGTGGCACAAATATGAATAGGGCTGTTTGCCGCTTTTCCCAGTACAGGATGGGATCAGCATATCAAATTAGCAATGGGTTCAAAGCAAAATCATACTCTACAGGATATTGAAAGTGTTCCATGTCTTATGTCGTTTCAGAAAGGAATTGTATAAGCTCCTAGAAAAAAGCATCCAGCAGGAGCTACTCAACACCCATGCCACCTTTGGCTTAAGATATTCCAGAGCTGAGCTCATTCTAGATGGCTGGGATGCTGTTCTGGAGAAATACTGCTGTGAGCCTGTGCTGCTCTGGGGCATCTGACACATGCCAGAGACAGAAAGCCTGAACTGAGTGGTATAGGTATACCCTGTTATTGCTGGTCTTACAAAAAAAAAAAAACCCAAACCAACCAACCAAACAAAACACACAAAAAACCAAACCAAAGTTATTTAGCAGTAAGGGGAATTATTTGAGGAGTGTTGTTTATAGGTGCAATTTTTCTTGATCTCCATTCTCTCTGTTTCAGATTCTGTGAGAACAGAATTTGGTGTCTTTGGTGCTTAAATGCTGGTTTCTAATCTTTTTCAGACAGTTTTTAATCTGCTCTAAGAGTAAAGCAGAGGCAGCCCCGTGGAGCAGGGTTGCTGTGCTAGTGGGATGGGGAAGTTTGCATGACTTCTCTAACTCCACCAAGTTCTGCCTTTGGGGTTCATTATCATCATATTCACTTGGTAAAAACCTTTTCTTCCTGGTACAGACAATTCTGGAACCAAGCTTGTTTTGATAGTGAAGGTGAGGTTAGAAATATTATACTATAAATAAATGTGACCTTTACATACTTCCCAGCTGTTTTTTTGTTTGTTTTTTAGGGATCAGAGAAAACAGTTCCAGATACTGGTAGAAAACAAATTCTATGAATGGCTGGTTCAGACAGGGAACCGTCAGCAGCTGGATAGCCTTGTCCCTCCTGCCATAGGGTCCAAGCAGGCAGCAGGATAGCATCATGTTCCTCTGCAGTGAGAGGAAAGGAAAGGTGAGTAGAGGGCCTCTCTCAAAGGAAAGGTGAGTAGAGGGCCTCTCTCTCTCGATTCTTCTCTATCGAGAAGAATTGTCCCATGTTTGTGTGTGCAGTCTACACAGAGGTAGGGGATGTAGGAAGCTGTTCAGTGGACATTGTCCTAAGGGCCTTGCATTTGGTTTTAGTTCTTATTTTTTAGTCAGAACCTCTATTCAATTTGAATCTGTTCCCTGTGTACTCAGCACCTCCGTTGTTCTCTGCAGGTGTTCTGTTTGACTTGCTGGGGACATCTGTGCATCTTTCAAAGCAAATAGACATATTGTACATGATCTGATATAGAAACTTATTTGAACAGCGGCTCTTTCACAGAGGCTGTGTGTATTAATGTCTGTACTTACCTGTCTCGCTTTTTGCTTAAGAGAATCGAGTAAGACTTCAAATAATTCTTACTTTGTAGTCTCTTTTCCCAAGCAGAAGTGTCTTAGAAGCCAGAGACAAGCTTTTCTTGCCTTTTCTGCCATTATGTGTTTCAAACTATTAGAAAGTTGAGGTTTGTTTTTTTCCTTTCCTTTAGTTTTTGAGTTGTTTTTAATTTGCCAGTGTTGGAAGTAAAATTTGCTCCTTTTATTTTGTTACAGAGTTCTGGGAACAGGCAGTGATACACTGAGAACAGTTCTCATTAAGAATCAGCAGCCATCCTGACTGAACACATTTGATGTGGATCTGATGCCCAGCTTCGGTGTGGATTGGACTGTCTGTCTGATTTAGGATTTCTAATCACTGCCGCTTTCCCAGGAATGTGCTGTAACTATTCTGTTGATAACTGAGAGAGTGCATGTCACTAAAGGATGATGAAGGATCTGCCTTGCTGTAGATCCTTTAGTGGGGAGGCTGTCATCGTGGTTAGCATCCATGGCATGCAAGTATCCAGCAAAAGAGCCCTTCCTGGTGCAGAGCTGGATGCAAAACCTTGGCCGTCGTGCGCAACTTTCTGGTACAAGCCAGCTACACCATTTTTATAAATGTGAAAAGGAAATGTTGGGGTTTTTAATGACTGCAACTCGATGGATTTTTTTTTTTATGTGAAGATAGCACTTAAGCAATGTGATTTTATGGAATTGACTTTCTTACATGTTTGCATTGTTTGACAAATGTCAATAAAACAGAGTTCTCAGACAAGCCTGGCACATACGCAGACCCACACAGAATCTCTATGTTTGGAAAAGACCTTTAAGATCATCAAGTCCAACCATTATCTAACTCTACCAGTGCCACTACTGCACCATATCCATGAGCACCATATATAGATGGCTGTTAAATACATCCAGGGATGGCAATTCAACCACTTCCCTGGGCAGCCTGCTCCAGTCTTTGATAACCATTTCAGTATAGAAGTTTTTCCCTAATGTCCAACCTAAACCTTCGCTGGTGCATCTTGATGCCATTTCCTCTTGTCACTCAGTTGCGACTTGTGAGAAGAGACCAACACCCACCTCTCTACAATTTCCTTTCAGGTAGTTGTAGAGAGCAAGAAGGCCTGAGCCTCCTTTTCTTCAGACTAAACAACCCCAGCTCCCTCAGTTGCTCCTCATAAGACTTATTCTCAAGACCCTTCACCAGCTTAATTGCCTTTCTCTGGACAGGTCCTAGGGAAAGAATTTGACCTGTTCAGTGGGTGTTACAGAGACACAGTGTCTTTACTGCTTAATGAAATATGAACTAGTCAGCTGAGATAAAAGTGCTAATTTATTAACAACCATGGAGTTGAAGGTTTGAAGGCTGCCCTAGCACAGCACTGATACAAATGCTGTTTCCTACTTTTAATACTCCTTGTAAAGAGCATCAGTTTGAATGAGTACCATTCTCCTGTACTAATGGAACCTGTCTTGAGGATGTGTGCTTATAGCTGAGCACCTAAATAAGCTAGGCAAAATAGGCAAAGCATTGCATGGATGACCAAAGGCGGCAGCTCTACATGCCTTGTGAAGAGCTGTCTAAGGTGAGAGGAAGGCAGGGGCATTAGTGCTTTTGTGAACGCAGCTGTTGTGATGCTAGAATTTTTCTGAAGGCTTCTGGGGAGACACATGCAATGAAAGGTGAATTTATTATATTTAACTAACTTTTAAAGGAGGGATGTATGAAGTGACCACTGTGGAGCTTTGAGATGTCCTGTGAACCTACTGGGTTGCCTTTCTATAGGACCTGGAGTGCAACTGAACTCTGACCTTCATAAGACAGCATTTGAATTAAAAAAACAACTAGTGGCCTCACAACTTTGTAGCATCAGAAGCTGTAAGCAACAGCTCTAGGTGATTCAAGACACCTAAAATGGGAAGAGGAGGTGATGCTGGTGAGCATGTGTGTCTCAGGCTGTCATATCTGAGTGCGTTTAGCAGAGCTGCGGCAACGTACACAGGGTGGCACGCAGAGCTGCCGTTGCAAGACTGCTTGTCCTGACAGATTTGAAATAGGGTCTGCGTGTTTCAGGCGCTGCTGTGCCAAATTCATTCCCCTTTGTTTCACTAAGCCTTTGGGCTGGTGCAGTGAATAGCTGCAGAGGTGTTTTTTCATAATGCACTGGCGGGGGGGTTTGGGTGTGCATAAGCCAGCAATCCTCGCCCTCCCTGCTCAGTGGGCCAGAGTGTGGCTAAAAGAAAGACTGCAGCTCAAACCTCAGACAGTAGTGTAAGAGTTTTGAATTGAATTTGTGACACTAGCAGATTCAGTCAGAAATTTGGTCACTGTTCTTTACTATCTGGTGTGTGAAATCACTTTGAGTGTGTGTGTCCAGACACACTTCCATTCCTCTACATCAGGCATGATTTGGAGCGATATAGTTCAAGCTGATGTTGTGCTATAAAAATCTGTGGCCTCTTTGCTGTACAGATGTTTCCATTGGGAGCTTTTGAAGCAGAACCTCTATGCAGAGGTTGTTCCCTGTGGAGTCTGCCCCGAGTATGTGTTGCCTGTTTCCTAGCTGCACCCTTCGGTGCACGGGAACATTCTCTGGTAAATACTGGGTCTCTTCCTTACAAATTGGGATGGGCCTTTTAGAGCTGATGAGGATGTGTGTTAGTTTAATATGCTTGAAAGGGAAAGAACAGCCAAATTGCCCCCTGTCCTCCAGGACTTGGCAGGGGAATGCATATTTTGAGTGCGTTTGGCAGAGTTTTGGTGTTCTGACTCAGCAAATGGGAACAAAAGGAGGATGGTGAAGCCTTCCTTTATTCCATAATCCTGTTTGCTTTTCTGGAAATCGGCTATAGCCTCAGAATCACTGACTCAATTTTTGGATCCTATTCTCATGACAAAGCGGCTGTCTGGTTTAAAACAAGCCCATTATAAAAAGGGTGCCTAGGATCCAGGCTGTTTGTAACAGCTTCTGACGTTCCTCCAGCACTGGGAGCTTGGCTGGAACGGAAAATGTCCAGAGCTGGAACCAAGGTAAGTTTATTTGTAGCCTATACATGACTGGGGCTAGGGAGTACAGAATTTATCAGGTATAAATTGTGGAGGAACTTTGGTTTCCTGGTTCTGCTGACAGCTTCCACCTCTGTCAGTGTGTCATTAAGAGGAGATACTTGAAATACTTCCTCAGATGGAGGGAAGCTGGAGCTGAGCCATCCCTAGTATTTTTCCAGAACTCATCTGGTTCCTCTAGGTGTGGGTTTGGGAGAGAATGGAGTGGAACATGGTGACTGGTGAGGGGATATTTAAAAGTGCACTGGGACCTGATGCCTTGCAAATAGACCAGAGAGGCTGCTGTGTCAGCAGCAAATGTGACAAGCTGCATTTGAAGAGCACAGTCTGGTGGAAAGCTTCCTTGGGCAGACCTGAGTCCCAATTCCAGTGGCAGCTGCCACATCCCCCTTCCATGGTGAAGCAAAGGGTGTGCTGTGACAGAAAGGCACCTGAATGATGACCATAGCACCAAAGGCAGCATCATTCCCCAAGAGATGTGAACCAGCCTTATGTTTTGGTGGGATCAGCATATAAAAGTTTAAACTGGAGAAGGAGGTAGATTAGAAAGTTAAGCTTTAGCTAGAATGACGTGCATCGGGTGGGGATTCAATCATAATGCTCTGATCTTCAGTCTTGAAGTTAGCAGAGCTGAGCTGGTTGGTCATGCAGACCTTGTTGCAGGGTTGGGACAGAGCAAGGATAAACAGCTGGGGAAGAAGGGTGAGAACTTTGGACTAGTAGCCAGTTTCTCCTGTGAAATGTTAAACATCTGTTAAAAGGTTGTGGACAGATGCACATCTTTCCATTGTATGAGTTTTGGTTTTGGGTTACATTCCTTAAATTTAACCCGTGGAAGCTGTAAGTAACAAGGAGGCAGATGGCTCAGGAGCAGAGTGGTTTTGTAGATGCTGGCTGATGCTATGGAAGATCCGGATTCAGTCTCTACTTCCCTGCTCCTTCGTCTGTGATCTTGGCTCAGTGTGATTTGGCTGTTTATAAACAGTCTTCAGAAACCGAGAATGGTGTGCTGCTTGATTTTAACCTGGAGGCTGTCAGATTGCAGTGGTACAGTCTTTATGTACCTGTGCATAAAGAAGGGTGCTAGGGAAATGTAACTGATTCATGGTTGAATCTTCTGTCTGCTTGAAGAGACTTAAACACATACTGCTTTTGCCCCTTCTCAAAGCCATGTCCCCTGTGAATGTGCTACAGGAAATTAACTGATTATGTGCTGCTGTGTCCAAGAGGAGTTCAGTCGCTGCAAGAGTGCGAATCTCATAATTTCTCTGGGCGATACTCTTGTCTAGCCCAATCCAGAGAGAAGAAAAGGGCAAAGAGAATTAGACATTATTTCTCACAACCTAAGCAGTCAGTCTGCCCTAGAAAGGGGTCACTGCCTGCATGGTGCTTACTTAGAAGGCAGTGGGCGTACTAGTTATTGTTTACAGTTATTGTTTACGAGTTTCCTTCTAACAGAGCTGCTGTTGGGAAGAAATATATTAACTGCTATGAAGTAGCCAAGGGAGTAAGAGTTTTGCAAAAAGGATTTTTGTAAGGAAGATCTGCTATAGCAAGTCTATTTTCTGACAGGTAAGCTGCAAAAAAGCAAAGTTTAGGCAGTGAGTGGTTAACGGGTTAGTGCTGTAAGCAGAGCAACTTGATGGCTTTACTGAAGGAAGGCGATTTGCATCGGAGTAAGATGCAACTGAAACGAACCGATGAATCTGGAATTGAAATCTGTAATTCACCTGTTATTATCCTGTGGCTGAAAAACGTCAGTCTGGTCTGTTTGTGCCTAAATCATTGGAGGAAATCTGAGAAGTGCTGTGTGTGAAGGTCTGAAATGAATTGAGCATGTGTGCCAAGGGCTGTGGTGGAGAATGGGTGGGCAGGAGCCCTCTCCTCAAGTCTTGCTATAAATTGTATAAGAATAAAGCAATGAGCAACACTTCGGGCTGGTCACTTTTTGATGGGAATGGTCATACCCTTAATATACTCTTGGGTTTCTTTAGCTTTGTGACTTTACAAGTACAGGAGAAATACCCTCCTAGGAACACCAGGTAGCTTTGCCAAATTGAAGCTCAGTTGTGTTAGGCTGGGTGGGGAAGGAACATGAAATGAGTTTTCTGTTACAAAATTAAAGGCCAGCTTAAAAAACTTCATGCGCTGTTGCTGTGATGGAGCATAGCACGATGAGCTGGTTCTGCTGGATGCCAGCCACAAAATCAAGGAAGCTCATGCGGAGGCAGGACCAGTGGTGAGAGACCCATCATTTTCCCACTGCCTTGCTATGAGGCGGGAGGAGTCATCCCTCTGCACAGGTGGGATGCTGCCTGCATGGAGACCTGTGGTCTTTCAGATGTTTGATGGAGTTCATACTTATTGTGCTGATCTGTGTGGACAGGAGTGGGACTGCAGATCAGTAGGGGCTGCAGAGCCTGGGAAGTGGGGATGAAGAGGAGCAGAGGACATCAGCTGTCCCTATGCAGGGTAATGGCTGAGCTGTGAAGAGATGTATCCCTGTGTACCACCCTGTGGAGGATATTACAGGGATGCTTGTGGCTTCCTTGACCACTGACTTCAAGAAGGGGGTTACTAGTGGCAAGTGACTGCCAAACACCTGTGAGCAGGGATTTCAGTGTTGCCTCTGGGCTCATGCTGGCAGATTTTTTAGGTGATACCTTTAGAGACAAAGATCCAGAAGCAGGATCTGTAAAACAGCATCAGGGTTGTGTTTGGCAAGGGCTGACCAGCATGGCTAACTACCGAGTGAGAGCAGTGGGGGAAAACAGGAGCTGGACTTTTTAGTGCACACTTTTTACAACCTTTATTCACTTGCTGTAAAGATGGTAGTGATCTCCCAGTTCTCCATTGCACTGCAGATGGGAAGAGCTTGCTCACAAGGAAGAGACATGGGAACAGGTTGCTTTGTATGCATTGACTGTTTTGTAATGGGAGATCAGTCTCCTGAAAGTAAAAGGAAAATTTGAGAGGAAAAAACAGTATCCTAATAAAGGTCTACTAACAGGCCACAAGACATAAATCCACTGACATGATTAATCTGACTCCCTGTAGATATGACTCCCTAGTTAGGCTGGTGGGACACACTGACCAACCAGCTCTAGAAGAACTGTGGCTAGCTTATTTTTTAACACAAAGTAAATAATAATAATAATTTTTAAAAGTGTGGGTTGTGTTTGATTTGAGTCTATCTTCTGGGTTGAAACTGTGACAATGAACAGTATTTTTAACAGCAGTGACGTTAGATCAACACCAGCAGCCAAAGCACCAAAAGTGAAGTACAACCAGTCAGGAGCAAAAGGTGGTTGTGTATCATAATACTCAAGCTATGGAAAAAGAATGGAAAAAATGGATTACAACGTGCTGCATGTAGGATGTTTAAATCACTGTGGTCAGAAAAATTATCTCCAGTGCATCTGGAGAAATTGGTGGAGGTAGTCTCAGATGCTATCAAATAATCCCTCAGCATGTATGGGGATGATGCTCTATTGGAAGGCTGGAAAAGATGAAATGCTCTCTTGAGTATGCACTGCATTGGATCAACCAACTTGCACATTGGTTGATTCGGTGCAAGACTCTAGAAGACACTGGAGTAAGTAGTCAAACTCCTGATAAGGTGGAAGATGGGCTGGTGGTTGGGTGCAGCTGAGAACGGTCTGACTTCATGGTACCATAAGCAAGCAAGGGGTATAGTCAAAATGGACATGATGGTTCAGCAACCCTTGTAAAGAACAGGTTTAGATGAATAATTGTCATCTGGAAGGATATAAAAATGGGGTTGTACAAAGGGCTTGTCTGGGTCTAGGGCTTGGCAGTATTTCCATGAAGGGCTTTTTGAAGAAAGCGTGTGTCACCTCTCCAGACCTGGCTGGGTTGCTGATACTTTGGGCAAGAGGAATGGGATTTGCTCACCAGCTCTCGTGATCATTTTGAAACAGGTTGTGATCAGGTAGGGAAAAAGTGTCCCTAAGCAAAGTGCTTTGGAGTCAGCTGCCTAGCTGTAGAGCAGCTCTTGTGAAAGAAATGAGAATGCAAGCCATGGACCATTAAGAGTGGGGCCAAGGAGAATGATTGCAAGGCTGGAAGACATGACCTAGAAGGAAAGAAGGAAAGATTGCAAAATGTTCTTATCGGTAAAGGTCTAACTGCTAACACTCAATATGCCAATATAAACGAAATGCCACTTAGTACAGTCCATTGACTATTTACAGCTTCCTTGGCTGTAATTTAGTAACTATTGATCTAGAGAAGGTGGGAGGGAAATGTATTAATAGTGTTTTTCTGCAAAGAGGACAGGAACTTCACCAAGGGAGCTTTGGGTCGGACAGAGACTGAACTGGGTGCTGGGAAAGGTGGCAGCTAGAGGCGTTGAGACCAGACTGGTGAATTGGCTTCCAGGCTCAGTTGGGATGCGGTTGATTCTGCTCGGTGCTAGACCTGATGACTTGTTAACATCTTGAGGGCTCTGTTTTTAGCTATTTCATGCTGTGATGTGTCTAGAATGTGGACACAGGCATGTGCATACACTGAGTGATGAGGAATCTTCCCGCTTTCCTTCCTCTGCTTCTGTTTCAGGTCACCTTCTATGAAGACAAGAATTTCCTAGGCCGTTGCTACGAGTGTGACAGCGACTGCCCTGATTTTCACAACTACCTGAGCCGCTGCAACTCCATCCGTGTGGATGGGGGCACCTGGGTGGCCTATGAGAGGCCCAACTTCTCTGGGAACATGTATGTTCTGACACACGGAGAGTATCCTGACTACCACCACTGGATGGGCCTCAACGACCGCCTCGGCTCCTGCAAAGCCGTCCAGATAGTAAGTGTGACCTCTTCCCAAAGGACACTTTAATTTACACACCTATCATTAAAGATAATGTGTGTGACACCCATCTTCCTGGGGAACTGTGGGAGCTCTCTAAGAGAGGACATGGATAGGGGATTTGCTCCTGCAATCCTGCTCTAGGGACTCAATGGGAAAAAGCAGATGCCTTAAAATGCTTTGCAGGTGAGTTTCCATAGGAACAGCACCGTAGCTTTATCTGCATGTTCCTCTAGGGACTTCAGTGTCTGGGCAGGTCATTCCAAGGTTTGTCTCTCACCTTGCCCCCTGCTGTGCTGCCAACTGATCTAAATCTGATGGTGGGCTTAAGACTGTAACGGTGGGATGTAGGTTTTGCAGGAGCACTCAGAAGGAGGAACTGTTTGTTTGCCTCTTTGGAGCCAGAGCTCCATTCTGATACAGAACTGAATCTCAGTATCACCAAGCCCCTCTGGCCATGGGGAGAATAGCCTCAGGAGCAGATCTGGAGTGACCAGGAGTGGGAGGGATGCCTGAAACCCTTCTTGGGCATGCTTGGAGCAGCCTGGTGTCTCATGGTCTTAGGAAAGCACAGGGCAATGCATGTCCCCTGAACAGGAGCTGTGCTTATCCCCTCTTAACAGATGATTGGGAGATGCTTCTGCAGCCTCCAGCAGCACCTGTCCTTCCACCAGCGGGAGATGGGATAAATGTAGGTTGACAGTGAGCAGCATTTACACCCTGTGGAGAGGAACATCCCTGAGAAAGGAACAGACGGAATGATCCCTTGGGCAGCCTATGGGGAGAAGCACCCTTTAAAACTGGCAGGGATGGGAGTGTGGATGGAGTGTGGATTGGGGTTGAGGTTGGGTAGTGGTGCAGCTGCTGTACTTTTGCCAGCAGCAGGGCAGACACTGGTGATGTGTGCCTCACTGACTTGAGTAGCACAGCCATGGATTCCCATCGCGTGGAGCAGGGATTCTTCTCATAGCTGAAAAGAGATTTTGCTTTTATGTCTGGAGGTCTAACGCCACTTTGAGCCTGTTCTGGGTTTGATCTAAGTCTAAATTCCTTTGCACAGAGTAAGGAGGGTTTCCAGCCAGTTCAGAGCACAGATCTGGCTTAAGAGATGGAGCCAAAACACATGGGAGATGTATTGGCAGCACAGCTTCCTCTATCGGGATGAAATGCAGAGGCCTTATCCTGCCTGTCCACCTGGTGCCTGGTTTCCCCTCCTGTGGAAGCTGCATGGGGACGTGCCACCCATAGGTGTTAGTTCAGAGCACCCTGGAGAAGCTACAGCAGCAGCGTGTGGATCCAAGAGACTCCACAGAGCTTAGCTTGGCTGGGGCTGGCAGCGAGAGTGGGCTTGGGCAGATGGGGGAGGTGGGGGAAGATGGTGTCCAGGCAGCCGCAGATTAAAACTGCTGCAGTGCCTTCAGGCAACACAGCACTTCAAATCACGCTGTTTTCGCCTGTAATACAACCCAGCTGGGGTCACCAGCTCATTAAACTCCTGGTTGCCCAGAGGAGCGGGGAGCGGAGGGGGTCCATCTCTTCTTCTGATGCTCATGTGGAGTGGCTGAAGGGTTCAAGCCAGAGGCAGGATGGGTAGGCTGCTCGGGATAGAGAGCCCAGCAGTTGCTGTTGTGGCCTTATCCCTCTCTGCACACGTCCTTCCTGCAAAACTGGGGCTGCTCTGGGGATTTGAGCTGAAAATGCTCTGCTCCAGCTCAGTGCTTTGTGCCCTCTTTGCATGTGTTGCTCAGTCAAGTTACCTGCCTCCCCACCGCGCTTTTGGGGGCTGATGTGAGCTGTCCGGGAGTGCTGGGGAGGTAGTCTGTGCCTGATGTGAGTTTGACTGCACCCCAACTCTCTGCTCCTATCTGCTGGCAACCCTGAGAGCTGGGGATGCGTCAGTGTCTCCCTCCAGTGCTCTGCCATTTTCTCTTCCCTTTTTCTAGCCAAGTGGAGGCCGGGGCCACATCCAGGTATTTGAGAAGGGAGATTTTGGTGGGCAGATGTTCGAAGCCACTGAAGACTGCCCTTCTGTCATGGAGGAGTGGCACATGCGCGAGGTCCACGCCTGCAGAGTGCTGGAGGGTGTCTGGGTTTTCTACGAGCACCCCAACTACCGGGGCAGGCAGTACCTGCTGCCCAAGGGGGAGTACCGCAAACCCGTGGAGTGGGGAGCGGCGAGCCCCGCTGTCCAGTCCTTCCGCAGCATTGCTGAGTGAGGCAGCCATTGACTGGGCTGCCAGAGGCCATCAATAAAGCAACTGAGTCGTTCAGCTCAGCTTGTCCTTCTTATTCATGGGATCTGCGTGCGAGTTATCCTGCCCTGGGGGAGCTGGCATGGAGCTGAGCCTTCTCTAGGCAAAACACCCTCTGCCAGCCCTGACTATATCTGTCTCTGCTGTCATCTCCTTACTCCAAGCTGGCCCCATCCCCTCCCCTCCATCCCATTCCTCCTTGCCAGGGAAAAGCTATTCTGAAGCCAGAGCTTCTGCTCCAGCTTTTGGCCAGTCCAGTGGAGCAGTGAGACCACTCATCACTGGGACTCCCATTTTTGGTGCTGACTGTGGGTGGCTCAGTCTGTCATGACCCCGGGGTGTCTCCGCTTGCTGTGTTGCTGCTCCATGGTGCTCTTGGGAGAAGAGGCTGCTGGTGGCTGAGGAGAAAGGATGAGTTTTGCATCCATGCCATGTGCAGAGAGACCCCCCTGGGGACCCTGAGCAGGCAGCAGAAGTCCTGTTGCTGGAGGAGCATGTCCCTCTTGTGATGCAAGGGACAATGGGCTGGGGGTAAAGCAGAAAGGGGATAGGGATCTCAGAGCAGGCAGGAGGGAGATGACCACAATCTTAATGAGGGATACTGGGGACCCTGGCAGCCCAGTGTGTCAGGTACAGGATGCCCCTTGTAGGTATAAGAAAAGGGATCCAGCTGCTTAAAATGGGGCTAAGCACTGCATCAAGCTGGGCAGCTGGAAGAGGAAGAATAGGCTGACTGTGGACAGAGACAGTGAGTGCCTCTGAAAGCTGCCCTAGGATGGGAGGTTGTAGCTGAATGCTCTTGAAGGGCAGGAAGATGTCCCTGGGCACCTGAGATGTGCAGAGAGCTGAGGAGGCTGTTGGGCTCCCAGTCAGCCCAGTTTCCTGCCAGCTGGAGCACCCCATTTTGCCTAGTGCTGCTAGATGTCAGGATGGGCATGTGCTGCAGCCACATGCCCATGTGCAGCCTCCTGCTCAGGGATAACTGATGTCCACCATGCAGGGCATTCTCCTCCTGGGCACCCTAGGGACCTGCAGCCTGTTTGCTTATCAAGCCAAAGGGGCCTTGGGATAACAACACTGGATGTAGAAGCAGAGCCCTTCTAGCCATGCTCTGCAGTCTCTTCCCGAGTGATGTATGAGGTTATTATGGAGCAGGGAGGCAGGTTAAGTGACGCTTGTCAAGCCACGGTGCTGCAAACCCCTGGGAATGCAGCCACCGGTGGGGATCTGCAGACTTCACCCAGCATAAAGATGGGCTGAAGAGCGTTGCTCTCTTCCTCCTCCTCCTCCTGCCATGACACTGCAGTTCACCCTCCCCCCTTAGCCTCCTGCCCTGTTACAGACCTTTGCTGCAAAGAGTGGTGCATCTTCTTGACCCACTTATGTCCCACCTCACCTTTCTCTTCTGTCACCTTTCCATCACGAGTTAGCACATGGTTTGGTATTGCAGCTGAGTCCCAGTGCATTTTTCCCCAAAATATTTCTCCAGGACCAACCAGCCCTGCCAACACCCAGCTCCAGGTCCTGTTTTCCCCCTGGGTCCTGGCAAAGCTCTCCAGGTGCCTCCGATGTCTGCCAGCTCCTACCTGTGCAAGGCACCAGCTTGAACATGGCCTGAGCTTTTTTTTTTTTTTTGTGTGTGTGTGTGTTTTGGTTTGGTTTTGTTTTGTTTCTTTTTGTGGGAAGTTTGTTGCTGTCCCCATTTTGGAAGGAAAATCTGCTGTAGGTGGGCATACTTCCAGTGCATTGCCAATCATCTCCCACCCTGGTTTTGGGGCATGTCTTCCTGGGCAGCTTGCTTCCCCATCCTGCATCCCCTGTGGTGGAATTTATCACTCCCTGCAGAGGGTGGTGGAGCTGCAGCACGCAAATTTGGGGTGCTACAGCCCCATGACTGCTGGCTTATGTCCACCCTGGAGCAGCAGAGGAGCCAAACTTGGTTCTGTTTTGTCCTTATGGTAACATATACTTCCCTGTGTCCTTCCTTTACATGGCTTGATCTACCCACTGTGAAAATGCAATTATCCCAACTCTTTTTCCCCCTCCTCCTCCAGCTGGTTCTTGCCCTCTGGTGAATTTTGTATTGTGCCCTGAATGTTGGCAACCAAAGTGAATAACAATAAAATATGCTAGCTGGGTGAGGTTTCGCTTTTTTTTTTTTTA
>JANIJG010008058.1:18981-50010 GCA_024611175.1 Megaceryle torquata | reverse complement strand
ACTATCCACCATGTGTATGAAAAAAAAAAAAAGAAAAAATGTTTTACCTTAGGTTAGAGAATTTCTTACATTAAAAATGACACGAAATTTCTGTCACTTCACAACCAGTAAATGGACACACAGATTTTAAAGCCAGACTGTAACACTACTGGTCATCCAATTACTCAATTTGATACATCTGTAAGAAGTACATCATAAAAAAAGCACTAGCTGGAACACCAAAACTGCCAAAGCAACAAATCTTAGACAACTTCTTACTTAAAAGTACTCTAAACTAAATGGACAAAAGTTAGTTACCAAGAATTGCTGTTACTGTTACATATATGCTGAGAGGCAGAAGCTCCAGCATTCCTTGGAGCCCTAAAGATGCAGTAGAAAATAACCTTGGACATTGAAAATTAAGTCTATAGATATGAGAAGATAACTGTTGTTTTCTAAAGCTCAGTTGTTGTATGATGGCACCCTGTATTTTTATAAATAAACAATGCCTTTGTGACCCGTGTCTTTGTACTTCTGTCATTCCTTGTTTCTCCTAATGATGTGGGTGGCAGCCAAGGTAGCAAAAGGAATTTGCTACCTCAGTATCAGGTGGAAAAATTAGAACTCGGAGGGAGGTCAGAAGAGAGTGACAGAAATTATTCCATGGCCAGGGAGAACTGTTTCTCAAGGGAAGATTTGGTTAATTGCTGTTTAAGGACAAGCAGTATGGGACTTATTCTTTCTATAGGAAGCTGCTCTGCAGAGCAGAGCTATGTGGAAAGAATTTCACTCTAACTCATTGTTACAATCAATGAGAAACCCTGCTCTAAAAAATTTGGGCCTCTGCTATGATCTGCAGAGTAAGAAGGAAACCATAAACGTCACAGTGTTGTTTAATGAAGAGGCCCAAGCTTTACAAGAGACATAATTCCTAACATTTTACACTGTAGGACTCAAATCCTAGGGTGTCTGCCAATAATAAGCCCTAACCATTTGGTCAAGTCTGCTATGTGATGATAAAGACATTTACTATTTGCTTGGCATGATTCATCTCTGAGTCACATTGCATCAGAAGGGACACTGCTAGGAGAAGGTTATTAAACTGGATAGACAAAAAGCTCTTCCAGTGTGGCAATTATAGTCCTCATTTCTAGTACACACACCTTATTGAACATGTCTTACTCTTGGTAGCGTATTTGTCTTGAAACTATGTCAAAATCTTCAGATTAAGTCCTGTAATGGGTTCCAATAAATGATGTGTCTGAATCTTCTTCCCTCAGACTGAATTAACAAGTCCAGTAGCATACTTCTCTCCACAAGCATTATCCTCAAGCATTCATCAGCATATTCGTTGCCAAACCTCATTTCAAATGACTGTCATTGTCTCCCATCACTCTGGCCTGAATGATTTTCTGTATGGAAATTGTGGTCTGAGGAATGCTCAGGAGAGAACCACCCTACAAAATCTTTCCACTCCAGAGAAAGCAGCAGTTACCTCCTGGTTTATCACTGTCAGCAGCATCTGAAAAGCAGCAGAGGCACAAGCTGGCATTCTGTGTGTAGAGGTCTGTAGTAAAACCATGTCTGAGACAGTGTATGTAACTTTGATCTATGGCTGCAGCAGAGCTGATGTCTGGAAAAGAAAAAAAAAAGCTGTAAAAAGGATGGCACAGGGATTCACAATCCTAACATTATTTTGCAAGATTCTAAATGTGTTAATTTTTCTTTTGGCTTAAAGTTTAAATATCAACAATACTGGGATGCAGCTCAGTTGAAGTGGTTACTCTGTATTCCTCATTACAAAAATAACAGCAGCAAAATGAAGACAAAACATCCCTTTGGTTTCTTTTTGGAATGGTAGAGCACCTTACTGTCCTCATCTGTTCTGGAGTAAAGTTGTGTGCTATCTTTATTTCTTGTGGGAAAGTGCTCCACAGGCCTGTCTCATTCTGTGCAAGGGTACTCTTGCCTATGCAGACAGAACTACCTTTACTCTAAATAGTTCAGTGATATTGTAGTTATCAGCTGTGATCTTCATCCCACACTGTAGCCTCTCAGATATCCTGGGCGCAGGCCTTAAGATAGCAGACCAGTTTTGACTTAATAGGATAGGTGTGGAAGTAAATGCAGAGACATGCTACCTCCAGTGGCCTTTGGATCAAGTTCTTCAGGCTTAAATTTCAATATAATAGAAAATAAAATAAATTAAAAAACAAACAAACAAAAAACCCCAAAACCCACAAACAAACAAAAAACCAAAACAACAACTGTGGTACTTTCTAATATAGCTGTCCATTCTGTGCTAGACATTTTTATTGGCATCCTTGAGAACAGATCATTGTGGTATCTCTCAGATATTTCTGTGGTATTGTCCTCAGCTTCCCAAGTTCTGAGCCCTTATTATCCCAACTGAACAGCACAGTGTTTCTTCTCCATCCAGCTGTGCTTCTTTTCCAGCTTTCCCCTATGGCTGCTCCCTCTTTTCCTCTTCACTTTGTGAACAAGTTGCCTTGACTTACTTGTATACCCTGAGCAACTGCCCTTTCGGTTTCAATGAAGGCTGAATCCCAGGCCAGTATAATAAAGTTCAAAATCTTTGCCACTTTTGTAGGTCATATTCACAGCCTGATCCCTGCACTAAAAAAGATCAATAATACCAGATAGGAGATGAGCATGATAAAGCTCTCCAATGACCCAAGATTTAAATATGTGTATTCTCATTTCCTTTTCTTTGGTTTAGCTGGTGCCATGTTTCCCCCTGACTCTGCAGTGTATTTGTAGGTTAAGAGAGAGGAGCAGTTCATGAGTAAATCACAGAATACTGTGCTGTCATATAATAACTACTGCTCTAATCTCATATTTGATAAAACTCATATAAACTGACACTTAATAAATCATAATAAAATACTGCCTTGTCCTCTGCAAATGTTTTGCCTTATGAAAGTTATAGGCCAGCTCCCAGCGAGGTCAGGTGGAAACTTCCTATTTATTTCTGTGGGAATTAATTTGGCCCCTAGGCCTCACCAGTGAAGGTGAATTTTAATTTACCAATGAAATAAATCTTAATGTTTTTAGGAGGGAGACGCACAGGGGTATATACAATATTTTCAGAACTTTACACCTCTATTTGTGAAAATAAATGCATGGTTTTAGACTTAGCTCAATACTTGTGTAACTGTTAGCTACCTAAGCAATGCAAATCATAGAAAAGCAAAAAACTCTAATGTACATTAAACAAAAAAAAAAAAATTAAAAATTTATATATATATAGGGGGGTTGGTTCCAAGGCTCAGCATCATGGTCTGAAAATTATGCTAAAAAGAAATGATGAAATCTTGCCCATTGAATGCATTGGATTATCAGATTGCATATGTGTGAAGCAATGCTGGGTAATCTTAAATCTGTGTTTTCCTAAATTTAAGTGCTTGAGTTTGCAATTATCAGTGTTATTTGACACTATTTATTGCATGTCATTATTATTATGTATTAGCTTTCAACCAATACCATGGTGCCATTTGAAATACAGCTTCCTGGTTTAAGAGATATTTAAGTGTATATATAATTTTGAGGAGTAATTATTATCTTCTCCCACATCAATAAGAGATTGATAAGAGGGGTTTAGTGTACCTAGTAGCTACATCTTAAATTCCTCTTTGTTTCTTCTTCACTAATGCCATTCATTTATTCAGGCTCAATAACCATTCTTATTCCTATATTTCATAGGAATGCGTTATGGTGGTGATATATTACCTGACATAATCGAGTCCAAAAGATGAACTAGTAACTGGAATTTTAGGAATTCATGTCAGATTTTCTCCATTTTATCAATGTCTGGATCACAGGAGTTACATGGAGTTACAATGAGGAAATGAGAAAAAGAGCTTGTGCTCAAAAAGGTGGTTTTATGTTCTGAGCAGATTTTAAATGTTTAAGGACTTGTCAAGGAGGGCAGATGGGAGAACAAACCAGCCAATTAATATTTTAATCCAAATCTTTAAGGCTTTAGAGTTTTCTTTTTTTTTTTTTCATTTAATTATTATCAGCCATATTCAACACATCTGATATTTTAAAGAATTGGCAGGAAAAGAGAAAAACCCCCAAACTTACGAGTATTGAAAAGTAGAAAAGTTCAAATAAGCTTAAAAAGTTGTCTCTTACCCTGTGTAAATCACAGAGGAGACTGGATTGAACCTATCTGTAGCAGAAGATAATCCGAATATTTAATACCCAAGTCATAATAAAAGCTTCCATTTGAGACTGAAGTGCCAAAATAGTGACTTAGCTTGTATGCATTGAGGGCTGTACAGGGACAGTTCCTGTAAATTCTGACAGTGGAAAGATAATTCTCTAAAGTGATTAATTAAAAGATGAGTCATTGATTACTACACAATAGTCTCAGAGAAGTTTATATACACTTTTATTTAAAAAAGGTTTATCTGTTTGTTCCTTGAATCTTTTTAAGCTATGATTATTATTTCAAATTGTAAAAACTTCCCAAATCTGTTGTGTTAATCATTGCAAGTGTTCACAAAACCAAGTGAAGCCTGATTGCAGTGCTTTCACATCATCCATAAAAGCCATTATAAAAATAAAGATACAGAAGAGTTAGCCAAAAACAGTATAGTACCTACAAAGCAAAAACCATATGGGGATAATTAAGGAGGATGAGGTAATACCCTTGAACAATGGTGTAAAAGCTAAAGATTTCATGCTGAATTAAAATTTTCATAATAACTAAATCTTATTTAACTTCAAAACAGGGAAATTCTGGGTTTTAGCTGGACTTGACCTTTACTTTCAAACTTGTTTGTACAACATCAGCAGCTACATTTATTTGTACACTGCATTTAATACCAGATTTTGCTACACCTACCTTCAAAAGCACCTAATTGCATAAGTGATCTTTCTCCAGTCAGTATAAACATATAAATAAATACAACCTGACCTTAAAAAGCTTCTAAGCCCCTCTTCAGCACGACTCTTCCATACCTGTGAACATTCAGCACGTGAAACTTTTCCATGAGTATTTGTGAGCTTGAAACATGTGCTTACTAAGCATGTGCAGAATTACCTTGATCAAGCCTGAATACATGAAGCTGTGGGCACGTGAGCTCTAACTGGGATGTGCTACTTGCACCTCAGTTTTATTTTTTTATTCTCCTTACAGCTGAAGCACAATGGGAATTGGTTTACAACTGGTCTCCTCTCATACTTTCAGATTCTCAAGTAATTGTATGTTTTTAAGAACCCGAACTGTTCTAGTAGTAAGGTCACAAGAACACTTTAAACATAGGAAACTAAATTTTGCATTCAGATGAATTGCTGCAAAGTAATTTAGTTCTAAAAATCAATTCCTCCTCCTCCACTCCCTCCTCCTCACAGTGGAGATCATCTACAAATCAGTGAGTCCAGCTAATACTCTTTCAGCTGAATGAGAGCTTGGCTAACAACTGTGGTTAAGACTCATTTAAACAAGGTAAGATCTATCAAGAATTTGGGAACATATTCAGAAAGGCCTAAACTCTTCAGTGAGAAGTGTGTTGTATAAGTTTAGAGATGAAATAAAGGGAAAAGAAGAGGTGGTTCTACCAAGAAAGAAACCCATGCTGTTAAGATGGGTGCTGGATAAATTAATCATCAAGTGTTCTCTCCACATTCTTGCAAGCAGGCACCCTTCTAGGTAACACTGGGATTATTTTTCAAAGTGTTTCAGGAGGCTTTTATCTTTAATAAAAGACAAGTAGATAAAATCCTGGTTCCTCTGCAGACCTCCCACTATGTTCAGGGAAAATAGAATTTTATACTCTATTCTCTGTGCAAAGCCATAACTGTGAATGATTGCTAAATTTATTTTCTTGCCTATAGATCTCTAGTGATTTACCTTGATGATGGAATTACTAATGGGCAAACCTGTTATGGTAAAATTACTCTTTCAGCTTTCAACTGATTGCTAGCATTAACTAAACTTCAATCACTTACATTATTTATTTTTTTTCCTTCTTCTCCAGCCCCAACAGAAATGATTATTGCAGATGAACTCCCCAAATTCACTCCCTGATTTTTCCTGTAAATGAAGTTACTGACTGGAACAAGGGGCTTGGCTGAACCTCTGTAGCTGTTTGCTGTGTTTCAGAACAAACAGTGCTTGGATCTACCTTGCTTTTCTCAGATCCCTCTTTTATAGGATAGGCTTTGCTACCTTTACCCTAACTGCAAGCAACTACCCAGCCTAACAGTGCATTTGTTTCTGAGGACCCTTGACTTCTATAACACCTTCAACTTCAGGGTTGTGTGGTCTTCTGGTCATTTGCGTACGTTTTCATTTGAGTCTCATCGCCACGTTATTTATGAAGTATCTGAGAAAAGAATAACATTATAGAACTTCATCTGAATCTATAGAGGAGCTGGATTGTTTGAATGAGTGTTATTTTCTTTTGTTGCAATGAGTTTGGATGTTTGGAATGGATCAAATGAAATCATTGAAAGATTGCAAAGTCAGAGAAATAAACTCTCCTTTTCATTTTGAAAGCAGTTAATTCCATCATTAGTCTTGGAGGTTTTTTGCGAGTTAATCCAGTTGAGTAAATCAGGTTTGTGGGACTGTTCAGCCTCCTGTCTGAGTGAGTCTCCCCTTGCTGGCAGGCTCTTCATTTGCTCTGCAGGAAAGCAGGTGGTGGGGAGTACCATGGTGGCAGCAGGAAAACAGAACAGAACAGAATGGCCTAGGTTGGAAGGGACCCTAGAGATCATCTAATCCAACCTCTCTATTATGGGCAGGAACACCTCCCAGCTAGATCAGGGTACACAAGGCTCTGTCCAACCTGGCCTTGAACACCTCCAGGGAGGGGGCAGCCGCAATGTCTCTGGGCAATTTATTCCAATGTCTTGCCACCCTCGTGCTGAAGAATTTCTTCCTAAGATCTAATCTAAATCTATTCTCCTTCAACTTAAACCCATTTCCTCTTGTCCTATCAGTCAATGCTCTTGTAAAAAGTCCCTCCCCAGCCTTCCTGTATGTTCCTTTCAGGTATTGGAAAGCAGCTATTAGGTCCCCCCAAAGTCTTCTCTTTTCAAGACTGAACAATCTGAAACAACTTTGTTTTCAATATTAGGACAAAAACACTTATCTGGAATTTGTGAACAGACAGAGTAAAGGGCTTACGATGATCTTAACCAATAAATAGACAGGCTGCTGCACTTTGTATAAGAGTTGCCCGTCTTCATTTCTGGATTTAAATTATCTCATACTGCTCCTTAGGAAGAAAAAGAAGGGGGTGAAGAGGTGTGGTATGGAAGAAAATTGGAGAACAATTAAAAGCCTGATAGAGGGATATTTACTTATTTTGGGAGTTAGTTTTGGTTTGGTGGGTTTTTTTCATTGTTTGGAGATAATCTTGCCTCTCTCAACCCGATTTTTCAGGAGTGAAGATTCATAATTCTAGGAAGTAGGATACGTGTGTGTGCATTGCTATTTAAAACCAGACTCAAGATTTTTAATACTGTTGCTAGCAATAAAAGAAATGTACCCACATCTATCTGAGAAGATGAATGTGGATACCACATACATGTGTGAGCTTCTAATGAAGCTCTGTGGAAGCTCTTTTTGGTGTTTGAAGAAAACGTTTCTGTTTATCCTTAGTAGAAATCCACTGTGTCTAGCTATGTAATGGAATCTCTCATTTTTTATTTGCATCTGTTAGCTTTTTATTGCAAATAGGGCTCTAAATCTTACTTTAGAAATGAGTATTGCACTATATGTCAGTGCATGTGCAGACGAAGCCATTAATAATGTTCGTTATGAAAACCTGATCATAAGTGTTTTTAGTCCATTAGCCATTCAGGTTTATTTATGTCCTGTTTCAGGAAGAATTTGAAGCCAGAATTCAAAAGATGAAGTTTGGAAAAAGAGCCACAGATGAGATCATAAAATGCTGTCACATTCAGGATGCTAGAAGATTCTTTCTTCAAGGTTTTCAATAACCTTTAGAAAGAGAATTCATCATCTACTGCTTTACTGACATTAAATTGCAATGCTTTTAGGAAACAAAACTCTGGTGAGCCAAACCAAAGCAATCTGCTAATTTTACAAAATTAGAATGTATCATGCTTCTCTAAGATGTTTAAATGTACTGCAAATAGCAGCTTTTACAGAGTCATAGTCCCTTCCTCTCAAGGCTTAAACACGACATGACTTTATTCTTGAGTATTTGTCCTGACTGCCAAAATGTGTAGTTCTCTGATCCCCTTTAGGCTAGAAAACTTTTAAAATAAAATACTGAAAAATGTGCAGTCCGCTTCCCATCCTCATAGAGTTACTCCAACAGACCTGCATTTGTTTTAGGTATTACTGAAAGAAATTAGGCCCTGGCTCCAAAATGTCCTTTGGTCCTATTTTGCAAAAGACACCCCCAGGAGTAAAATTTTGCCCTAAAAAAGTCCTTATAATATGAGCTGGTGAAAGCATAATCATATTCAAAAAGGAAAATATTTTCTTTCTCAAATACCAACTTGATTTCTCTCCTTTTTTTGTTTCTCTTTCAGAAATGCTACGGGATTTTCATGATTTATAAATCTAAAACTGCTTGTAGCTGCTATTTTATCTTAAAATAAAATCACCTCATACAGCTGAGCTTGGGAAAAAAATAAATATGTTTCTTACAACTTCCTTGGAATATAGTTGCTGTCAGCTCCTGAGATTTCTCGTGTATGTTTACTGTTTTAATATATCCCTGAAGCTATGACTTGATCCTGTTGCATTTAGAAGTTGTGAGTTTGGGATTTGAAATGTCATCAGAGGGGCTGCTCTCAATGCATCACCACTGCGGTGGCTGTGGCAGCCACTTTCAGGAGCTTGCTGTTGTTCATACTTCACAAAAGCCTCAGGAAAAAAGGCTGTGTGAGAAATAGGACAGTGTAAAAAAGAAGCGGTCTCGGATAATCTGTCTTCATCTTTGGTTAACATACTAAGAGACAAGTTGATTGTGTATAATACAAATTATTTCATGATGTATAGGGAGACTTTTTTTTCCTATGATTTACATAAAAATTGAATAGTTAACCTGATGTAATAATTTGGCATTCAGTGGTTTTAGATCTTCTAATGCTGAAAGGCTGAAGTTTTTTTGCATGAACAGGTCACTAACTTCTGAATTAATTTCTGTAGGAGACAATATGGATGCAATGTTTTTAAAGCTTAATTCAGATTCAAATTAATGTGAAGACAAGCTCCTTGAGTCACCTAGTCTTTCTCTGTGGAATCATTTCTAATTGAATGTTAAGATCAAAGTTTAAGTTTATAAGAAAGAAAAACAAGTGCAGATAAATAGTTATTATCTGACATCCTTATGAAAATTCATGACCTACCGCTTTATCTGAGACCTTTTAAGAATTCTAATTGTGAAGTATGCATAACTATTAAATGGCTAGAGCGCTTCAATCTCTTGATAAGAAGCGAGTTAAATAATTGTCCTGTTTAACTTGTGCTTGTTAACCTTTAAGGTCAACTAGTTTGAACATACGTTTAATGAAATCCTGGAGCCAGAATTTATGATACTGCTGCTGAATGTTAAATTGGACAATTTACATAAGCAGGACATTAACCTTCTGAGCACTAAATAGCATTTTAGCACTTAGCCGCTGGGGACAATAAGGGACATGTTCTATATATTTGTGATTAGCTTGCCTGGAAACTCTCATGATGACCAATTGGCCTACCAAGTTTAGCAGCATAATTAAATGAATGGACTCAGCCTAAGTAAATTATCAGTGCTGTGTACAGTATATCATTATAGTCCTAGGGAAAAAAAAAAGATATGAATAATTTAATAGTACATTACTAATTTATCAATGCTAAGTGACTGTGAGGAGGCTCTTTGTAATTCGTTGTTTTAAATTTGATATTTGATTTACTACTGGTGTGATTAAACTTGAGCCTACTTCATTTCTTTATCAGAAATTTATGGTAACAGTAGACGTTTTTCTCAGGGTAATGGATGTTTTTTTCATTTTCTGCTTTGACGATAATAGCAAATACAAAGTATTACATATTGCCAAACTTGTAATTAAGCAATTTGTTATAACAAGGCATGTGTGTCATCTTTTGGCTGGCAGATCTTGTAGTAGGTAAGGGCAGCAGACTTGGAGCTGGCAGCACTCCAAGCTGAAGGACCAGATCAATAGCTGCTTAGGGTACGCTTTTCTCCCCGAGCTGAAAGGTGGAGCATGATACCCATGCTCTGACCACCCAACTAATCCTTCGGGCCATATATTGCAAGGAAGCAATGTGAATTTTTTAAGGTAGGTGCTGTACTTATTAGGACAATCACAATTAAATCTGGGATGGTGCCTCTTGTGTGTCTTGTGTTAGGTGCTGCACAAACATGAACAAGGACATGTTTTGAAGCCCAAGTTAGGACCTGAGCCACTAACCAAGGAGGATGCCAGGGAAGCACCTGGTTGCTTTTGTGCAGGTACTTGCATTAGCTGTGAGATGCCTTCACATGGGTGTTACCTACAGTCGTGACTCCACAGGTGACCAGGCCCACACCTGCAGGCAGGAGCCACATGAGGTGGGCAGCTGACTTGTCTGTAAGTGCTGCACCTCCTGCTATGTTCAGCACATCTGCCTGAGGGTTACCCTCAGTCAGCAGAGATAGGATGGGACTTGGATTCAGGGTACTGGAGCCTGGTAGGAGAGGATGGAGCTCATGGCTGTTTCTGACAGTTGCCCATAGTACTTCTAGACTGGGAAATTGCAATTTTTTGCAGATACTGCTACACAAAGGCATCGCCACTGGTAAAGTACTTGTGTTACAGTCTTACAAAAAAAAAAGGACAGGGGCTTAGGGGTGTCTTCACTGAATAAGAGAATCAGGACAGTGATGGGCATATAGTAAATTAATAACTCATGGATGTTTCAACATGAGAGAAAATAACCCCAAGATCCAGCTCTGGAAACACACAGTAATAGTGTCAGGAAGATGTGATGGCATTACTGTCCTTCCCTCATGGGACAGAGTGAGGGAGGCTGCTGAGCCCTGCCCTGTGGGCCCTGTGGACTTTGCTGAGGGTGCTAGAGAGGCTAAGCATTACCAATAAGCTCAGACTATGTGTGTATGTTGGTGGTGTTGGGGAGGAAGCACTCAAAATCTATGATTTTCTGGCATTGCAACGTCCTACTTCATGTTCTGCACTGGCCTGTTTCTTTGCCTGTAGAGAAAGAGTAACAATAGTGAGCATGAATTTAGTCATTCTGTTGATGAGGTAGAGGATTGTAGATTTACTGATGAATTTACTGCTGGATGGCTGATATGCTCAAAGAACCTAGATGGCTTAGGCCTGTGTGCTCATTCAGCTACACTCATTTCCCTAGCATCATTTGTTGTGCCCAAGAAAGTCATGTTATGTGAGAATAACACCATATAGTTCATACTCCATGGATGTTCTAGCTACTGTCTCATTAAGGAAGACAAGTGTTTCAGGTTCATGGATGTTGCCTCGTGTCATCCAGAAGCAGCCTGTGGCTTAACTTTTCATCATTTTTCTGTCTTTCTGGCAATGCTTGGGATGAAAAAATCTGCTTTTCACTAGACAGAGAATTAGACTGGTTTCTTAAATACTACTTTTTCCAGGTATTTTTGATAGAAGGGAAGATGGAGGAAGCTCTGCTCTCTGAAACAGCACCTGTCCTTACAAATATAGTTCTGCTTTCTGTAAGTGGTCAAGTATTCATGGTCAGGGGCAAATTTATAAGATTCCTGCCTGCATTCCCTGGAAACCAGCTGAAGTTATTCTTAAGGATACAATCCTGCCCTTGATATTTTTGTCAAATTTACAAATACTTCTTGATTCCAAGTAGAATAAATGAGACATACTGGGAAACCTGTGGCTGGTTAGGAAATTTTGGTGTTTTTAAAAAGAACTAAACCAAACCCCTGTATTTTCCACAGGCTAGACAAACTACTTCTGTTGGTATTTTGGATATTAAGGCTCTTAGCCCTTTCTTGGCTAGCTGATGCATGCCAGCCTTTTCAGTCTCACTGATTATACTGTAGTTAGAAACTATTAATAGTAAAATAGATGAATAGGAAAACACCTTAAAGTCATTAGACATTAATATGCCTCATCATATCATCCTGAGGATTGTTCAAGGTGTCATCTGGCAGGTATAGGCATTTGTTAGACCTAAGAACCAATTCAGATGGGAATTACATGTTTTCAGAAGTCAATCTGTTGGAAAAGAAAGCTCTTAAAATTGCTTTTTTTTCCATATAGACGAACTTGAGTGACCCAAGTTCGGGGCCTTGGTGTGCCAGAGAAGTTCTGATAAAGATGGGCAAGTCACTGAGTTTGAATGCATCAGCTCCTGAGACTGAATCCTCCCATATATAAAATGTAGGTAAGAGCGTTGTCCCTCTTTCTAGTAATTCTGTGAGGACAAATGCACTAGAACTGTGAGCTGGTCTGGCTCTGCCATTAATGAAAACTGTAAATAATTCCACTTTCCAGCAAATAGTAAAACTCAATGGAAAAAAGTTAACTTTGTGATGAAGAGGTTTCAGTCTGCTGCATAATAAATACATTTGTATCTGAGTTGAGGGAAAAAAAAGGAATAGAGTCACGCACCAGCCCTTTTTAGCCCCAGAGACTCAAACTGTTAAAAAAGATACATTATCGTCACAGCACGCATCTATTTTTCTACTCCATTTTTGTGGCATCAGTGCATCAGTGCTTTCAATCAGACATCACTGGGATTACAAGGTGCAAGGGTCTTCAGAAACAATTTTAAATGAGCTCTTCTATATATGACAATCACCTTTCCCCTCCCCTGTTCCTCCTTCTGGATATTTGTCATTTGAGACATTTCTTTATACATTTTCAAAACAGTTTTACAAATGCAGTCAAAGTTCTTTGCTTCCTATTACTTGCTGGAAAGGAGAGCACAGGCCATACAAATGACCAGCAATGCAGCTGTACAAAGAGGTGAGAAGGGAGAGCTGACAGAGGAGGACAGAGAGGTTTGAAGAAAACAAAGAAAGCACCTGCTAGCACCAGACCTTTAGTATTTTTATTCTTGTAGGAAGTTTTTCATAGTAGGTGTGAAGGGACCGGAGTGTAGGTTACTCTACATTCAGGTTGTCCTTAATATTGTGTCTGTGCTGTTCCATGGATCTGCTGTTGTAGAGAGCCACGGCTGTTGGTATTTAAGTGACAGGAAGGTGAGAGGGGGACAGTGAACATGAGACTATGGCAGTTACATTACTTCTGTAGGTGTTGCCTCTGTAGCCCTTTTCATCAGTCATGTTTACCAGTCCAAAATGCCGAGGAAACTGGTGATGGCTGTTAACTCGTATGAAACTCAGGATTTTTAATTTTGTCATCACAAACAATGGGATTACATTGGTAAGATTTTATCTTGTTTCAATTAAGAACAGATGAAAGCATTGGTGAGTTCAGGTAGTACAGCCAGTACAGATGGAAAAAAACAAGGGGGTGGTAGCCCAAAGATAGCAGCAGACTAGTACAAATCCAAATGGGAAAAGATGGGTCTTTTGAAAGACTCAGTGGTTATCTATCTCTTAACCTCATCAGCTTTACTCATGGCAAGATTAATTTACACCTCTTTTGTTTCTCTTCTTTTCACATTGTTCAAATTCGATGTAATCGGACAGCTATATGGTTTTAGGGTCTGATTCCCATCCAAGTGAATTTAGCTTTTCGGTTTTTCTCTTCTGGTAAGTCTACAAAATGTCCTGCTTTCCCTCAGTCCTCAACCACAGTCTAATTGTAGGATGCTTATCTTGTTTCTACTGCATTGGAAAAGTGGTTCTGATGTCTTTTTTCTTCCCTCCACCAGGGAATGTTTTAATTCTTCTGAAGCAGACAGTCCCTCTTAGGGAAGTAAACTCAGAGAACTGTGGGCATTGCACCAGGAATAAGGAGGAATAAATACTCTTTTTTTTTTTTTTTTTTTCTTCTCCCCATTGAATATGCAACCTGATTAAACAGAAAGACAAACTTTTCTTTCAGTGGACCACTTAACCATAATACATTGGTGCAGCTTGTAATCTATTTGCAAGTATTTAACTTTTCTAGTTTTAAAAATGCAGCAAATACATCAGTTGGGTGAATCAGGTGAGAGACTTTTCATCACACCTTTAAAATTACATGCACTAATTTACACCTACAGGAAGCTGCATACTTAGAATTACTGGCAATGCTTTTTCTTCACTTTCTTAAGCATTTTAGTTTCCCTCTTTAATGATACCATCAGTTCCTTAAATATCCCTCAGCTTGTATTTAAGCATGCTAATGGGAGTATATATGCAGAAAATGATATGCACAAAGAGTGCTTTTGTGTTACTGGAAGCCATGGAGTCTCCATCTTTCTCTCTTCCTCTTAAATTGTCTTCATAGTAAAAGGTTGTATATACTATTGCTAGTCAGCATCTGTACAGAAATATACATTTCAAAAAAGCTTGAAAAAAAATCTACTCTTAAAGAACTTCTGAAACAATTGATATAGCACTCTGGCAGGCTGTTTGAAGAGATTTATAATTTCTTTCAGCCTAGCTGTAGCTGTAAGATCTTCCCAAAAAACAACTGTTTTCTTTTAAGAAAAAAAAAAAAAAAGACAGACATTTCTCTGGCATGTTTTCCATGCAGACATTCATAAATACAATCCCTTCTGTTGCTTTGGTAAGTCAATCATGCTAACAGGTACCAGTTATTCAGTGACTGCCTTGGGCTAAATAGAGCAAGTGACAAAAACACTTTTAGGTTGTCATGTGTTAATGTAAAATGCCCCCAGACCCCAATGCTTATTCATCTTCATCTAGTTGACTAATGCTTTTCCCATGTTGTTACATGTTGGTAAATTAAAGAAGCCTTCCAGACAGTTCTGTCAACAGTTTACTGAAATGTACCTCATTAGTGAGGTTGAGCTGTCACATGAGTGTAATTTAATCCTATTGAATTATCACTCAAAAATGCTTGAATACCAAGTCTCTGTACAGTGAGAAGGAAGGTTTTCTAGGAATACTGTCACATTGTAAATTGATTAGATGTGAAACACGCAAAGGAAAAAACCCAGAGGTTTTTATTATACTTGCAGTAAGACTTACGACAGCTCTTTTACTGCAGCTTGTATTTTAGAGAACTGCACAGAACCAGGTGCAGTTCTTTCAAGCATTTTTCATATCCATAACAAAGCTGGAAAGCTGAATGCCATACATAAGATGGAAGCTGGTTTGTTTTTTTTTTTTTACCTGAATGGAAAGAAGGAGTGGGGTGAGGAGTAAAGAACTAAAAGCACAAGGATATATTGCAATTAGTGGTATAGTAAAACATGCATTTAGTGCTCCTTTTAGAGAATAATGGGAATTTTGAAGTCTGCAGAATCAATTCTGTGTTGGTTGACCAGTGCTTGTATGATTTAATCCATGCAGTTGAGGATCTGCTTCTGTACATACTTGCCCGTGTGGGTGCCTGAGGTCTTTAGGCACACTCTGCTCCTCCTGAAATTACAGAAGTGGGACCTATCTTCAGTGTGACCGTGATACGCTTGGGAAAGCTCAAAAATGACATCTGTCTGAAAAATCTATTTATTGTAATAGAGCACTTCCTTACTTGCCATTTTAATAAAGCTTTTGTTAGAATTGCTTTGGGGAAAGAATTTCAAATCAGAATGAGAGAGACAAGGGTAAAAACATCCCCAATGATGGGCTTTCCTGGGCTCTGATCATAGTTCAGAGGCCAGCTACACATCCTACGCCCCATATGCTTAAAACACTCAATGATCAGATTCATAGTAGAAGATGCAAAGAATCATAGATACTTCACAGGAATGGTCTTTAAATCTTATGCAACAGGATAATGATTTCTCATTCACCTCAGCAATCACTCTCAAGCAAAGGAGTGGTGTGATGGATGAGGTGTGGCATCTACATGTATATTTGTCCACCACTGACAAAGAGGGAAGGGAAACAGAGTGGTATCACAGCAACTCACCTGGCTGGAGAATATCCCACAGTACTTCTGCCATGGTGGGGGAAAGCTCAGCTACATGCAGTCTTTTGCCCACTGAAGGTCACCAGGGAGTCTCTCTGGAGCACGTTCTCAATGCTTGGGTCAGCCCTACCTAGTTTCCTCTCCTGGTAGCTCTGCTGGCTTTACATATTTAATGAGATTTTATGGGTTTAGGCATTGTAAATTACATTCACTTTCTCAGACCTCTAAGACCTTCCTCCACCTACCCTCCCTTACCTGTCAAGTTTCACTGGGTATGCTTTAAATTCTGGAGAGGAGAATACTGACTTTGCATAACATAAATGAAAGAGCTGGAAAGCACTACATTTTCATATGAATTACATGAAACCCCCAAGATTCTGTCCTTGAGGGGAGACAGCAAAGCAGCAAGTGTGTAGAGAAACAACAGCTTTGAGTTTGGGGTTTGTGTGGGCAGGGAGTAGCATTTCATGTACTTCTTATACGGAAATGAAAGCTCCTGTGCTTTGTGCATAGCAGTTGTTAGGCAAAGCTGGATTTTACACAGTCTTTCAAAACTGTGAATACTTGCCATAACCCTACACAGGAAAAGTTGTACATGTGTGTGGGAATTTTGTATTAAAAAAAAAAAAAGCTCAAATTTCTCTTTTGGACTTTTACGCCTGTAATTTATTCCTTAGTGGAGCAAGCTCTCCATTTCACTAGGCATATCAAACTTTTCTTCTGCAACATAGGTGGCTACAGGCAAAATATCTTCTGTGATAAAAAAGCAGTATCACATCTCATATATGTGGCTGAACACAGCAGCTGAACTTGGTAGACTATGCTGAGAATGTGTAACCTCAGGAAAGGTTTCCTTTTCAGAGTTACTGTACTGGGGTTAAAGAAATATTAAGACTGGCAGATGGGGTTATCGGTAGATAATGAATCACTTCCTTGTCACTCCTAAGACATTATTGCCACAAAGGCAGTCAACTTGGGTCTTTCCTCACTCTGTATGAGGCACTTGTCTGATCAAAGTATGCCTAATTATTTGAAACACTGCTTTGCAAGTGAGCACTTGTTTACTTTTCTGAATGCTAAGCCGTGAATAAAGCAAAAGGATCACATGCCTTTTGGCATAGGCCAGGGTATATGCTTATCTCAGCTCATGATTACTACTTTGGGTTCAGAAACAAATTGTACATTTATTTCTGAACTCATACACAGAATAGTAGGAAAATAGCACAATGGTAAATATGGATCCTTGTGGACCATGAGTAGGAAATATGCAACTGCTTTTCCATAGGAACTGGGGGAGTTTTCAGTAGGAATTCTCCACTCAATTTGGAGAGGAAAAGTAATTTTAGGGTTAATCAGTGTAGTTCCAAGATGTCAGACCTTAACTCCTTTTCATGTGGTAATCTTAATTCATAGAAGTTTCTGTGGCCACCAGGGCCTGAAGTTGAGGTTCATGTGGAAGGGATGCTCTTTTTTTTAGGTGGCTTTGGGGAAACAAGAAGGTTTGGGGTTTTAATTTGTTTGATGGGGTTTGGTCTTCTTTTGTTGTGATGTTCATGAAAATAAAAAGCTGAATAATACAATGCTTTCTTGGTTTTGTTTTAATTCTTCCAGAAGCATTACATGCTGTAAGTATGTGGTACTCCAAACCAGTATTTATCTTCTGAGCTTGGAACTAGCAGTAAGCTTCATTCTATCTCTGGCTATAAAACCATTCTCTAAGAGAAAAGCAAAACAAATCTCATAACAGCTTGACAAATATACCTACAAAAGCCTAGCAATTGAAAACCACTAGGCCTCATTATTACCTTCAGTGCTAAAGAATGCTGAAGTGTAAAAATGTAAAATGTAAAAAGTACGGTTTGGTGGGGATTTTTTTAATATTAATTAGAAAGGTGGTTTTGAATATCTGAAACTCCTATAGCTTCTGAGTGCACTGTGCTCTGCTCCAGCTCCATTTCATATGTGCTGCTCCTCTGCAAGTAGGTTGGTGCCAAAGTATAAGGTGTAAGTCCAAATTGCATTGCTTATGTTATCCAATGTCTTCTGTAGCATGTGAAGATGCTGGAGAAAGAAGTCTTATTATATGATTACACTTTAATTTGTACAAAGATGGATCACTGCATTTTTTCAGCAACTTACAGCTGGGTTTCATCTTTCTACTGGTGGGGTGCTGGAGAGTTGTGGGTTTTATGTTTCAATTCCTATTTAAGGCATAAATTGATGACATCAAAAGGCTCACTGTTGTTGAAGGGGACTCTCCTGGTCCCAGTCTTGGTATTGCTCCCTTAAGCCAGGTCTAGGGCTTGTCAGATCCCTGTAGTGAGCCAGCTTAGCTCACTGTGCAACCAAAAGCTTTCCCTTTGCTAAGTTAGTTGTTTATTGGTTTGATAAACTGACTTTGTAAGGTATTGTGGAGTGTTAGGATCTCATGCCTGTGAGAAAGTGAAAAGCTTCATTGCAACAAGCAATGCTTTGCCTTAGACATCAATACAGCACCCTTGATAAAATATTTTTATCATTCAGCTGGAGTTAACTATAACTGCTATATTTGAATAAATTGGGTAAAACATGAGTGCAGTCAGAGTTTTCCCATTTTCTTTCCTGAAATGAGGCTTTTACCCAGGTATCTGCTTGGTGGCCTTGCTGGAGGACCATCTCTGACCTGCATTCACATTAACTTGTCCCGATGGGCACTGTAAGAAGCACAAAAGGGCTAACAATTTGTATTCAAGTATAGATTTAGTCCTTGGCCATGTAATCCACCACACTAGGAAGCCATTTTATAGTACCCAACAAGTGAAAAATCTGCATGTTTCCAAAAGAGGAGTAAAAAGAGAGAGGGATGATGCCTGGACCTTCTTCATTCAGTAGTTCACCTGTAGCATAGATGAACAATAAAATAATATACTGCAATATCATCCCATGGTATTAAGATCATAGTTTTTTCCCCTGTGAAAAAGCAGAAACTGAATAGCTGGGCGCAGAAGTGTAACATAAGAAAAGGGGTAGTCATCATTCACAAAGAAAAATGAGAAAATGAAAGCTGGTATGCCTAGGAATTTTTGCAGAGGGTGGGCATGCTCCCAGAGCAGGCACATGCATGACTGGAAGAGGGCATTTGCATTTTAAGACAGATTTGCTGCTTGTTTTATTCCTCTCCTTTCCAGTAACAATAGCTCGCAGAATTAGATGGTTTGGAAGGAGAGATTCAACTGCCAAGAAAGACAAGACAAAACAGAAAACAAAGCCTCTGTTGGAAGAGTAACAGTGCTGAAAGGGATGCTTAAAATGGATGCTACTGAAAAAGAAATCTATAAAGACTGATTTTTTTTTGTTGTTATTCTGACAAGCTTGTAGATCTGGTACTTAGGAAAATCCTTGACCTGTCTTCTTTCCCACCATCTTTCTTTTGAGTTCATGTTGAAATTTGTACATGCCTAAAAACAAATTTTGAGAGGTTATTTTTTCCCCATCCCTCACAAGAGGGCAATGCAAAAGCAATAATGTGAGGGACATCACTCTGGTGATAAACATTTTCTTCAAGCACCCCATCCCCTAAGTATGAGAAGAAATTGCCTCCAAAACCTTCAGTTCTTTGTACATGGTTCTGTTTCTCTGCGGCTTAGCAGCATTTTAGGAAAATGGAGGCATACTGAAAAAGTAGTATTTTACATGTGCTCTGTTTGCCTTTGTAAGAACTGTCCAAAACCAGATAACATCATCTCTTTCTCTTGACCTATGTACTACAATTTCTTCTAGAAATATTTCTGTGGTGATTGTCTCTGGCAAGGTTTTTGTCTAGGCTACATAATGTAAATGTATATGGTACCATCTTTGAGCTATCAGGGCAACATTTCTAAAGTTTCATCTCATAGGTTAGGTGCTGCAAGGATCAAATGAGGTGCAAAGCACATTTTACTCTTTTAGTGATATCGTATAATGAGGCATGAAGAAACCTTAATTAATTGAAATGAGGTATGGCCTAAAAAACCCGAAAGAGAGCATGTTAGGAATGTCCATACACCAGCAATATGCTATGTGAAGCCATCTACAGTAACTCTCACCAACTGGCAGGAGTCAGACTGTCAATGCTTCTCACAGGGATATATTAGCTCCTGAAGCCCATATGGGGATTTCTCAGCCCCACAGTACCTGAACAAGAGGAGCAGACTGAATCCAAGAACAGCAGCCAGGGTCAACCAACAGTTCAGGCAAGCCTGTGTTTGCAGAGTAGGTCCAAGGACTAGCCAGGCCAACATACCACCAAGGCACGAAGGCAGGCATACTATGCATGAGAAGCTGGTTAGAACAATTAGATCATCTTGGCACACTCAAGGCCCTGACAAGACCATCTTCCCCAACTCTTTAGATATGTAGTTTCTTGTATCAAGCATGAGGTGTAAAACTGTGCATATGTCAGTGGTGAAAAGGACACTGGTGCACACTTCAGCTGCATGCCTACCCTGGCACAGGGGACATGGGAAGAGCAGAGAAAAGGAGACCTCTACTCCCTGTGGTGTGCTCAGCTGAGACTGCAAGCAGAGTAACTTCTAGATTGTCTTAATTTACATCTGGACAGGGACTAAGGCAGTTTGAAAATTAAAAGGGCATAACCACAATGCCGATGGCCTTCTCCTTTTCCTTTATCTAATAGTTCTTGGCAAAGGAGATACACTGTCCTACCTGCCTGTAAAGGGAGAGTTTAAGAATGCTCTGGCATTTACTCTGTCATGACTGGGTGGAGTAGATGTTGAGGAAAGACTTCCTTCTAGCAGGGTCTAAGTCAGTGAGAAATCCTTCTAACTCTTGGTGTACAAGACTGTACAAAGCAGTACAGTTTAAAAGATACTACTCTTCAGTTCTTAATTGGGTTTGCTCTTGTTTTTTTCTCCTTCATTTTTATGCTCATGAAAAGTGCTAGGTTGACAGACTTGGAGATGAACTTCCCTCTTTATCCAGCTGTCCTGACAATGTACTTCTTCCCTAAGGGACTACTTTTAAGGGGACTGGATGGTAGGTTGATTCCTACATTATGCGTCTCTGCCAGTAACTAACTGCCTGTGAGATGACCTAGTTCTGCCTGTGAAGGTGATGGGATTTTGGTGGGCCCAACTCCTGGCTGCAGAAAGTTGAGTTTGTAATAATTACCTCAATCTGTAGATAAGGTACTTGTTTGGTTTAAGTACAGAGACAAATCTATATGCATAGAGACAGAAAATATATGTATTCTTAAATGCCATGTACTTACTTTGCCTTGTAGTACTATTTGTTCTGTGGGCATAGCCCATGGAATTATTGTCTTTACAGCTATTTTGCAGTCATGACACTGTTATTACCATGCAGGAATGGAAAAAATATTATCTTTTTTTTTGTGTGTCAGTTTTCATTAAATTGCTAACATTTTTATACCAAATAAAGTGTAGAGACTGTCAGCTACTTTATGTTTTTTTTTTATCATCACCAGGTGAATATTTTTTTACAGATAGTGAACTGTGAAAAATGATTTTTTTAAAAGGATAAACAATTTCTGTATAAAATACAGTACATTAATCCTACTGCAGCTTGATGTAGCTATACTTGAATTTGATCATTTCTTTAAATCCTGAAGTCTGTTGGTTCTCAGTTACTTTTCAATGACATTTAACAGTTAGACTTAAAAATACAGAAGAATGCATTATAAGTTTTACCCAAAATGATTATGGCAGTCATTTGAATAAAATACAGATTTTGCAAGCTGTAAAGCATATCATTATACTATATACTGGTCTAACTAAGGTTTGGTTCACAAACTACAGTGCTCTAACCAAGTCATTAAATCTATCTAAAAGGGCCTCATTTGAGAAGCAATAAAATTTTTAATCATTTTATTATTAAAAGAGTGTTTAATATGTAGCTAATTAAATGCCAAAGGCAGGTTATCTGAGTTTAACCTTCAAAAAGAAAATGATGTATCAAAGTCTGCCTCTGGCATCATGGGATAGAAATGTCATCCTCATAATCATTGCGTGACAACTAGCTGGTGGCCTTTTCTAGAGCTATAGTTAAATTACCTGATTAAATTAATAGCCATTTAGATGTTTTAGGAACTGCACAGACCTATACTAAATGAAAATTAGGTCCATTACATTTTCTGAGTGGGCTAGATAGACCCTAAAATAAAACACGTATGCCATTGTCCACATTACTTAGATTAAGCAATTAAAAGCCCTTTCTTAAAAGCTACTAATTTTCTGTAACGTGCCAAGAACTGGGTTTACACTAATGATCACAGAGAGAGTTGTTCTCCCCTTTCCCCCACCTTTCTTGTTTATTTTACTATTGAAAAATCCCAGAGACTTATGTGTACGTGTTAAACATACCTCAGGTGTGCAAGTGCATTTGTGTATTGTCTTGCATTGACTTCTCTTAAAGTCTTACTGCCTGGTAGAGCAGTAAGGAAGGACATTAAATATTCAGACAAAGTATCACAAAAATCACAATTGTCTTCTCTATTCCATCTGGAGTCCTTCAGCATTGGACTTTGTCTCTATGAGAAGAGGAGGCCTTACCTGGCACAGGTGAGCAAAATGACAAGTGAAGAGCCCAATGCCTGTGCTTGCTGTGCCAGATGAGTGCTTTTAACTAGAGGAGAGTAACCATTAAGACTCCAGAAAGGATATTTTTCTTGTTTCAATATTCTGTTGGGGGGGTTGGGGGGGGGGTGGAGGGAGGGGACAAGGAAGGGTGTTCATTTTGGGTAAGTTCCAGGTGGTTGTTTGCAGGTGGCTTGATTTGTGTGCAGTCTTCAGCAGGAAGCAGTTTTCTCATTGCTGTGCAAGTTTCGTTTAGGGGGATAGTTAACCAGAGTAGGTGGTGGGATCTCCTATGGACTGGTCCAAGCTCTGCTGTGGTAATAAACTGTTCTAGCTGTGCTTCTGCATCCTTGAAAGTGCTAAGCACCTTTACTATCCTCAGGATCTGGCCTCCATAAAGCACCAATACAGATATGTACCCACCTGTAAAACAAGCTTGTCTATTCGAACTCCAGTGGGAATACTGCCATGAGGTTTCTGAATTCATTGCTGAACTGTTTCACATGTTTACAAAGTCTTTCAGTTGTTTGTACAATTACATCACTTCATTAAATCCTAAAGGACTTCCTTGCCTTTTGTCTGCTCCCCCCCCCCAAAAAAAAAAAAAAGAAAAGTAAAGAAAGAAAATATTTACAGATTACTATACTGTGCTTAGGAATGTTCAGCTATATTATTTGGGAAGTTGGTTGGGAGAGCTGGGACACACCTTCACATCATGAGCCATACTCAGGGTCATTTTCAGTGAATCAGGGTGCACTTGCCCTTCTCTTTCGTGTTCCCAAAACTAATATCACTTTTGTCTGTCAGCTTTCTGTGTCCTTCTCTCACTCGGGCTGATTCCAACCACATCGATGGCACTGGTCTGCTCTTGAGGTCTTGGGCAAATCTGCTTATCTGTCTGTGTCTCTATTTCCACTCGTACCACGTTTTTCTTGCCCATTTAAGGAATACTTTCTTAATCGCAAGGCCTGTTTTTATAAGTATATTGTTTAGCACTGCAACAACTCTATCTCAGATGGATTCCACAAACCACTGTGTAGGTAACATCTGACTCCCACCATCCTTGCAGAAAGCACAACATAAGCAAAGGAGAAATTCCACAAATGGTAAATTCTGTTAAATACCACATGCCATTTTCTTTTTAAAGCTGTCTTTCTTAATGTTGGAACTACTGTACTTGTCTGAGTTTTGACCTGCCAAATAGCACTTCACTTCAGTATCAGATATGTCGATACATAAGACACCTAATCCTGGATGATCTACTTCTATATGTCAGGTATATGTTCACCATACGAGATTTTCCTGGTGCACAGGGTTATGTAAGTGCTTAATGCATTTAGAACTGTACTACAGTTTTGATTTAGATATGCATTTTATGGATGCTTATACTTTAATCCAGATGTCAATATTTTGTACAGCCCTTGCCCAAGAAACACTTCCATAGATGCAGGTGTTTAAATACATTGAAACCCATTGAGTCCAGCAGGTCTGTAGATACACATTTGAATTTGTATGTACACATTCTTAAAGACTTTCTTGAGTGACATTATAGATTTTTGTATCAAAAATAAAGGAATCCATTCAAAAACAGACTCACTGAGTAGTGCTGTCTACTTAATAGATCAAGTCAGTAAATTCTGCAAGTCAAAAGCACTCATTGACCTGGTCTTTCTTAGATGTTAGATTTTATGTTAGATAAAGCTATTTTATACATTAGGCTTTAAAGTGATGCAGTTTCAACTGGTTTAGTAAGCCTAACAGTGAAGCATGGTTTAAAAAAAAACAAAACAAAACAAAACAATGAACAAAGCCATTCCTATTTTATATCTAACTCCAGCAGTGTTTTCAGAGTTAGTAAAATGAAACATGAGACTATCTCATGAAAGAGAAGCTCTCATGGTATCTATGATTTAGTAAGACAGTACTTAGCATTTAATTTTTCTGTAACAATTAGAAAGGCAGTGACACAGTATTTATAATAATCCTTGTGGTTTGAAATTACACATGCATTTTTGTTTGTGAAGTTTTATTTTTTTTTTAAACTGTGCTGTGTAAGCAACTGGTTTTACCAGAGATGCATCAATATTATAGAAAAAGAGGTTCCTAAAGCAGTGTTTGAATGTTGTGATAAATTACATGCTTCAGGTTGCTAGATGCTCATAAGGTAATAATTGTGCAAAATACCATCAGAAGATTTATTTGACATTTAAGCTTGAATGAAGTTTAGGGACTTCCTGGAGAGTACTCTGCCTTTGAAATCAGTGGAATGTCTCCTCACCATCGGAGGACAAGGACAACAACATCTGGTCTGCTCAAGAAATGGACTGTCATTTGCATTCTGAATCATAATAGGACTCTATGCAGTTAAAAACATCTACTTAGAAGCACCCTCAGTATTTACAGAAAACAGCTTTTTGCATATATCCTCAGAAAATAAAAGCAAACCTAAAAAGAATCCCCAACATCCCAATACTTTTTCTTCAGCGAATTTGGCTTGCTATACAAGTGCTATGATTTTAAGGACTGCTGCAGCTGCCATTCAGTAAATGGGCATGATTATTGGAAGACAGAGGTGTAGGATAAGGAAAAAACTCAGACTGAGTGTGGAAGAAAGAGTGAATCTTTTAAATAACTTCATCTTAAACTGTCATAATTTGTTTCAATTTGTTTTGCACCAAAGCTTTGTTGCTGTTACTGGTTTTGTTGTTTCTTTTGTATGTGTGAGTATCAATGCATGTGTGTTTTACTGAATAACATGGCCCATACCATGTGAATTATCTTTACGAAAAATTGTTCTTGGTAGGGATGTTTAAACTGTGTCCAAAAGAAGGGTGAGCTCCACCAAAGAAAGTGAGCTTCTGAGCTCCATAGAGAGTCCCCCCAGCACATCTCTGGAGTCCTCTGCAGGTGTTGCCTCAGTGTTGGCTCTGAGTAAGGATTCACATCCTTCTTTGGTACTTGCAGCATAACTCATCATCTCTCAGTACCCCTGTGTTTTCACCTCTCTTCACAGAAATATAAGAAACAACATGTTGAAGGGATGTTAAATAATATTTGATGCTTTAATAGGCCTTTCCATTTCATGGAGATCCCTACATGCATTGCAGCATTTCCCCATTGAACAAGCAAAGGGCCATCTGGCTGTGCCCAGCCCCATGATGCAGCATCCCTGGGGACGAGTATGAAGAGAGGAGCTGGAACTGCCTGAAATAGCTGGAATAGGCACACAGGCAATACTTTTAAGTGGGCAGCATGTAATTCACATGGGTGGGATTTGACAGAGGCTCTGACCCAGTCTGAAGTGACGTTCATCTAATTTTTTAGATCTTGGAGAGACAGAGCTAATGGATAGAGTAAAATTTTTCAGGAAAGCCTCTGTTTTGAGCTTTAGAAGCCCAATAGGTGAATTAGAAGCTGTCCCTATAGTGAACAGTGAATTTATGCTGATAATCTATATATCAGCATCAGCATGAACAGCTTGCCTAAGTGTTGCTCTGTGGCATGTAGGGAGGTGACAACCACTGAACTGCTCTGATGCTGCTGCAAGAGGTGTACCCTAAAACACCATCAGCAAGCTGTGCCAGCCCTAAGTGGAGCTGAGATAAATTTGTGTGATGAAGATTTATTGTAAATAAACTGCTATCATAAAATAGCAGTTCTATACTTATACAATGTCTTTCATCCAGAGAGCCCAACAATTTTGGAGCATTAATCTTAACAGAATTTAAACACTTCCTCTGTGTTAATGTCTTGCCTATTATTGTTAATGTGTGAACTAAGGCATAGAAACAAATGATGATTTTTATTAAAATTTTAAGTCATTTATAACCCAGACTGTTTAATGGAGACTCAGACAGTACAGTCTATACAGATCAAGCATATGAAGACAACAGCCTTGCCCAGGGCTCTTCACCATCCACATGTAACTGATTTTTTTTCATGAAGGAAATGCATTTCTCAGAAAAATACCAGACAAAGGATGAGAAATGTGAAGTAGTGATGAAGATATAGCAATGCTTTTCCTGTTAAGAGACCTATGGGAGAAAAACAGTCTAGCAAAATAATTTCTGAAGAATATAAAATATAAGTCCCAGATGAAGAAAGTACCCTTAGGAAAAAAAAAAAAAAAGGTTTTATCAGTGCCAGTGCTTCAGAAATATATATTTTAGGTGATTTTTTTCTCTTACAGTAGCTAGCTGCTGTTTTTCATATGCTCTGTTCCTTAAAAAGACTAAATCTTCCCTTAAAGTCCCCACCTTGCAGGGGCAGGGCTCTACCATATCAAAATTATACTGGTGGCACCACACTGAAATTTAGATCCTGTTGAGAACAGCTGAATCTGTGTTTAGGAGGCTTGTCTTCAAGTAGACTATTTCTGGGCATCCTTTATAAAAGCACTTTCCCATAACCTTTGTGAGAACCCTCCATGTTTTTCCCTGTAGCACTCCCCAGTTGTTTTGTGGGAAAGAAAAATGCAGGAAGGTGAGCACAGTTTCAGCCTGTATAAAACTAGTTATGAGTCTTTCTCTGGGGCAGTTTCCACTGCCCTCAGTAGCAGTTGAGCTTAAGGATATTAGTGTTAATTTATTTAAAGTTCTTCAAAAGTTTGTCTCTTTAGTTAGGAGTCATATCCTCGTGCTACATTGAGTCTTGCCATACTATGTAAACCATCCCACTGGCTTCAATGGAGCTACTCAATATAAGATGACAGAGTTGAGCAGCACATTATTATTCTGGCTAGGAAAATGTGCTTTAAGCTGTAAAATATTAACAGTAAACACAAATCAATGTGTTTTTACTGCTAGATCATAATTTCAGTAATGGGATAGTGCATTTGGTAAGCAATGCAAGCTGCCACAACTGAAGCATTAAATACTAGAAACAAATGCTCATGGAGAGAAAACAGCAACAGACCTGCTAAAAGAAAACAATTTCTGAAGAGAAATGGAAAGTCAAAGTGTGCAATTTAATGTTTAGAATATGATTGGAGGTCACTTACTACCAGCAGGGTACTGAAAATGCTGAAATAAAAATGTAAGTTATTTTTAAGTGTAATTACAGTGATTCTATTAGAGCATCTCATTTTAAAAGCCAAATGATTGTTAAGACAGACGCCTATTCAATGGTAGTGCTAGTCCAAGTATCCAAATATGCCTGGTTTTCCTTCTGTTATGAGAGGCAGTCAGTAAAGGAAAATCATATACACACAGGTTAGATATTTGTATTATTTTATTTCTTCCATTCTTGTAGTTATTTATGGATTTGCAGCATTACAGCAGGGGATAACAATTTTCTCTGTGGCATAAGAATAGGTCTTCTAAAAGCTAAATCCCTTTATAAGAAGGAATAGATGTGCATGTGTGGTCTAGACTCACTGTACACTGTAACCCAGCTAGTAGATTTGTACAAAGATGGTCCAGGAAGAGTTCATACAAATTTGAGAGCATGGTTGCTTCTGAAAGGGTGATGAGCTGGGAACTGCATGTGGTAGAAGCTGTGCCCATACCAGAGACTTCCAACATGCAGATCTATTTTCCAAACTGACATAGCTTTTTGATGAGCTGTCATTGCACATTAGAGGTTTCCATATAGGAGCAGAGCACCCAGAGGTGCTACTGAAAGGTAGGCTGTGACACCTGACCACTGGTTTCTGGGTTCCTGGGGTTTTCTTTAGAATGCTGTAAAGGGACAGTTTCTTTCACTGTTTCACAGAAATAAGCATACTTCTTTCCCAATAGTCCCATGAGGTGGAGTTATTCAGAACAAGGAAGGAGTGAGACTACTGTGGCCCAGAATGCCTAAGAACCTTAATATTTACTTAAGAACCTTAATATTTACTTAAGTGTCCCAACTTCTTCATTTTGTATTTTTGGGTTTTTTTTGCCTTGGCATAAGGGGGAAACCCAAAGTAACTAAGCTGGGGGGTTTCTGATACCAAGAAGTTTTCTGTGCTTAATCAAAAGAAGTAGCACAAAAGTACAGTGGCAAACAGTCTTGGGCTGTTATTTCCAGCTTTTCTACTGTTTATAACTATTTGGGTCTTTGGGGTGAAGCCAGTAAAAGTGTTGACCTAACACTGAAGACTAACCCTGTCTTCAGGAGAAACTTGCCACAAATAACTGGCTTTGCATTTTGGATCTACTTTGACAGGAGTCAGGATTTTTTTCTCTTATAGTTAGTCCAGTATTTTCCAAACTTCCATAAAAGACTTATTTATATTTTTGGCAGAAAGTTCAGGGTTAGTTTTGGGGAGGTAATGTTGTTTACCTTAGTTTCAAGCAGTGGCAAACGTCTCATAAAATTTCAATATGTAGGATAAGTTACCTATCTCCTTGCTGACGCAGAACAGTGTTTTGTTAAAATCTTTTTTGCTTGGTCTCTGATTTGATTTTTTTTATTATTATTATTATTTTTAAACCTGTGTATTTTGTTTTTTAAACGTGGCATTTGCTGGCTGCCTGCACTGCTCCTTTAAATACTAGCTGGGAGGTACAAACATGCATTACCTATCGCCATTTCTGTATAGTATATTTATCATTTTTATTATTTATGTTTCTGGCTTGCAGTGTTGATGCAAATGTATTAAATACTGTTAAGACCTGTATGCTTTTGCATCTGTGGAATATCATCACACCTCCAAGGCTAAGCCTGCAGCTAAAGTGTTTAAGAATTTATATGGCCATTTTTTTCTCTCTCTGTGGCATTAGAGGGAGGAAAAAAACCCCAATAATGAAATGCATAACCTACATCCACAGAAAATATAACTGGCCTATTTATGATTATGATTCACAGTTCGGTCACTAGAAATATACTGTTCTGCAGGTTTATGCCTTTAGCGATTATTTGTTAGTGGCAGCTCCTGAACACATTTCCCTGCAAGTCCTTTGGATTTCAAGAGAAAATGTGTCCTTCAAACAAGTTATTTCTTTGAGGGATCTTTCTGTAAGTGGGTTCTGCTTTGTACTACTCATAATATTTTCTGTTATCATCTTGTCAGGGTTCAATTCATTATTCCATTCATTATTCAATTTGTTGGGCCATGAGCATCTGAATAATTGAAAACTGCAGAAGTATTATAAATTATAGTGTCTCCATGAAATCCCAGTTTTAGGGTTTATGGCTTGACTTTAAAAAATCAGTCTCTGTTGAAATTTGGCGTATGAAGTCTCATCTTTAAAGCAGAATCTTATCAGTGTGGTGATTTTTAATATCCTTATTGTCGCACACTTAAGAACTCAGGTTGCCTAAGTGTATTAGATTATGGACCTTTTTAACAGTTTATCTGTTTTTTAATTACTATTGCCATCTCAGTGATGTGGACTAGAGACAGATACAGAAATTAATTGATTTTGAAGTTAATAAGCGATTTACAGCTGTTAATTAAGTCCTCCTTTTTTCCCTCCTTTCACTAGAGTTAATATATCTCCCCTATATTAAAGACAAAATATTCTTTATCTTTTGCAAGTCAAAGATTTTCCTATACAGAAATATAAGATGACATTTAGCTGTTATTTTAACTAAGTAAAGTATGTCTTAATCAAATGTGGTTTTTTAATTTTACTTTTAGCTCCTGTGTTTTGATTTGGAGTACTTTTATATTTGTACCCCGTGGATAAATTATATTAAATGGCATTATATTTATTTTAACAGAACAACTGTTTAATTTCTAAAAACATGAATGCTTCATAGCCTACATTCTTCTCTTGGTTATGTTGCTGAAAGGTCAACAGAGTTGTACCATGGTTGTCTGTATTTCTTGTTTCTAATTTTTAATCATTGCCCATTTTTAGGCTATAGGCCAAATTTGAGATATGCCAGAAGCAGTGAACCCACTTACTGAGTGTGTCTGACATTAAGGCTGCAAAAGAATTTTTAATTTATTCCTGTGCTGATTGTTGGTAGCCTCATATACTTCTTCATGAATAACTGTTAGGATAATTTTTTGTATTATAATATGGGAAAGTTTCTAGTCATGCTAGTGCCAAGTCACAAAACATCAAGAACGATGTGGTAAAGAGGTCTGCTGTTTCAACACATAGATTACTGTGTCAGCCATATTCTTTGGTTTGGCCACCACCTTTTGAAGAAGACAAGAGAAGGATGTTTTCCCAAGAATCACAGAATCACAGAATGTCAGGGGCTGGAAGGGACCCTGAAAGATCATCTAGTCCACGCCCCCTGCCAGAGCAGGATCACCTAGACCAGATCACCCAGGAACATGTCCAGGGGGGCTTTGAATCTCTCCAGAGAGGGAGACTCCACAACCCCCCTGGGCAGCCTGTTCCAGTGTCTGTCACCCTCACAGTGAAAAAAATTGCTCCTTATGTTTATGTGAAACTTCCTATGCCTCTGCTTCCACCCATTACCCCTTGTCCTGTCATCAGGCATCACCAAGAACAGAACAGAATGGCCTAGGTTGGAAGGGACCTTAGAGATCATCTAATCCAACCTCCCTGTCATGGGCAGGGAC